>RXOD01006524.1:0-10084 GCA_005223375.1 Amoebophrya sp. AT5.2 | reverse complement strand
CCGCCGCAACGTTCGCGGCAGCGCCCCGTGCCGCAGCCAGCTTCGACGCCACGCTCGACTGCGCTTTCCCGGCCGACGAGCTCGTGGCCGTCGTGTGGTGCAGCCCGTCGCTGTGGTGGTGAATATTTCCGCCCACCGCGCTACTCGACGTTCGGGTCCCCGCACCTCCTGCGCCGCTCGTGCTTGGTCTCCGAGTGGTCGCGCCGACGTGGTCCATTCCTCCACCGCCCATGTGCTCGTATCCGGCCGGCGTGGTTTGGTTCCACTGCGCGTAGCCGCCTCCTGCGCCGCTGGATGTCGGCCGTCGGTGCCGCGCTTTCTCGGCCTGTGCGCGACGGTCCATGTACCTTCGGTAGTCCATCGCGGTCGCGATCCCCGGGTGGTGCGTCGCGCCAGGTCCACCCCCTGCTCCCGAAGAACTCCCGGGCGCACCTCCTGTGTGCAGCGCGTGTGCAGCGGCTCCGCCCGCAGACGTCGCGCCGTGGAACGTCTGCTGATGCTGATCAGCACTATCGGCGGTGGCGTTGAAGGTGAGCTGCAGGTTCGGATGGTGCGTCATGTTCATGTGCAGGTGGTGGCGGTGGTCCCCGGACTTCGGCCTTTCGCGCAACTTCCGGTCGGGACCGCCGTCCATCACGGGCCGCACGCGTTTTCTGTTCGTGTTGAAGGCGGAGTGCGGGCGCTTCGCAAGCAGGTGCAGCACGCGGTGCCCCGCCGTGATGTTGTGGTGCTGCTGGTGCTGCTCGTGCGCCGCCGACACGGGCTTTACGTTCCCCCCGGAGGACGCAGTGCCGTGGACGTGGTCGTGATGCGGATGCTGCCCGCTCGTCCCTCCTGCGGAAGTATAATTTGTGTAGCCGTTGTGGTGCGCTGTGCCCGCGCCCGCGACCGCTGTTCCATGCAGTGCGGATGCACCGCCCGCAGCGCCTCCCGTCGCTGCACCAGCGGCAGTGCCCATGTTCGGCCCACCGCCGCGAGCCATGCGGTACGAGGGAGTCGTTGGCCTCTTCGAAGCGGACCAGTGCGCGACCTGTGCGGTCTGGGGATCCCAACCGCGCTTGCCCGCCACCGCCGAAAAGGAACGCGTATTGCTCCGCATCGCGACCTCGCGAAGATGGTGCTCCATCCTATCTATCAGGTGACGATCAATCTCAACGAGAAACGCCTGCGCGAAGCTATATCTCCGCTACTTCGCCGATTGTAACTTAGGTTCTGCCTTTGCTCGCTCAAGCAACAGGCACGTGAACGTTTTCAACCGGCAAGCGGAAGTAGCGCTAGCGCCCTGCAGCTCTACTATTGTTTGAGGTCGCGTCGAATCTACTTACCACACTGACGCTGACGCAAGAAGATGCTGAGCCTGAAGCACGTATGAAGATACGTTTATACGTAGTTGTAAAAGTCTAAGTCGCGCTTGACCTACGTCGTGCTCATGAAAAAAAAACTGTTGGCGTAGAGGTTGAAGTTGATTCATTTGATATTGAAATTGCAGCGTCGCTATGTACTTATCTCGATGGTCGAGCCAGCACCTTACTTTGTACGGTGTAGACGTTGATACAAGAAGCAGGTAATATGTCTACAGGGGGCACACGGATGCTGACTGACTTTGTAGGGTACATCTTCGTTCTTGGGGGCACACGGACGCGGAAATAACCAAATAGACACATACTAATCGAGGATCTTGTCCGGCGCCAAGGCGAAAGCGACTCGAAATACCCAATGGATCAACAGTAGCCCTATCATCATCGTCCCAACTACCCCACCGATTGCGATTCTCCCTTCCTCAGTCCTCGTCTGCACGAAAATGAATCATGTACGGAAAACTTCACGACTGGACGACGAACCGCGATCGAGGCTTTCAAATGTCAACTACAGCGACCGTGACTACCTAGTGGAGGAAAGGGGGACAGCATTTTTTTAATATAGTGCGTTTACTTCTCTTCATCTTCTCCAGACAAAGACATCGGGTGGAGGCAGCAACCACTTCCAGTTCTTCCCGTTAGTTTCCCGATCAAATGTACTGACGAAATAGAAGAAGAACACGAGTTCTTCTCGGTAACAATGTCGTTGCGTTTCATCCTTCGCAGAATATCCACGAAGGGCTTCAAAGGCAAAGAATAAGAACCAAGTTCTGAAAATAACAGAAACCCGAATCATAATTCACAACTAGCGAGTCGCTCCGCCGTGCTGCCATGTTGATTGCGATTGGTGCCGCATATGTCTGGCCCACCACATTTCTCTCCTCGTGGCAGACTTAGAAGTAATCAACTTTCTTACAAAATAAAATTCCGTTTAGTTTTTGGCAAGCAGAAAGAGAAACACAAACAATGCTGGTATCTATGGCCATGGCGGAATGTGAATGAGTTTGAGTTCATGTTCAGCTTCAGCTTAGTAAAGCGTTTAAAGACAAGAGTCAGGCGCTAGTCTCGGCCATACCCTGTACATTCGACAGATTTTTCGTCGGGGTCGAGTCGTAGTCGCAGTCGCTTCTTCAATTTGTCGTAGGCCTCGTACTAGTCGCCTCGGCACCTCCGAGCCCCCGCGCCTCTTTCTCTTTATCTTTTACTGAGTCTCGCGCACATGCGCGAGATGCCACCTCTGCCTCTGTTGCAAAGTCGGTTCGTCTCTCCTTGGGACCTCTCCTCGATGGCAGAGTTTCAGAAGAGCAGAGCAGGCCCTGCATGTAGTACGGTCACGGTGTCGCTGTCGGTGGAATGGCTTAGTTATTAATCCGCCAGGAGCCTTAAAAATAGTAAAGTCGGTTTATTTCTTGGTTCCAGCGTCGTACTGCCCAATTGGGGTTGCCAAGTAGGAAGCGTACGGATCGATCTACCAAGAGGTCCCGTTGCATCTACTCTGATGCACTTTTCGTGAAGAATCAATCGCTTACAATTCATTGTCCACGACCAGCCGATGGCACCCAGAGATAGGTACGCGGCACCCAGAGATAGGAATATGTAGATGTAGTCGTAGGTAGTACAAGAAAACCAGTTCGTTGTACAGTATACGAGTTAGTAGACCGCAGCTGCAAAATATTAAAGATCTACTTCTTGTTCATATTCCTATTTTCAAGTAAGAGCTAGCTTCGAAGACTGCCCGGAGGGTTTGCGTGTTTCTATCTACCGATCTGCGTTGCTGGCGTTGCTTGATATCTCTTGCAAAATCGAATGCATGGGAGTGGGACGCATTGATTACCTAGACCTAGTAGAAGCGTGTAAGTAGCAGGTGTAGGCGACAACAGGTGCAAAACGAATCGTATTGAAGCGAGACTTCTTCTGAAGCAGCTCAGAGCTCTCAAAAACCGTTGCTCCTCGGGGTACGGGTAGGACCACACCAGGAACAAAGCTAAACTTAAAGGTTAAGACTAAGACCACTTTGACATTGACTTCTACTTGTTCTTTCTCTTATTTGTCTTTTTCGTAATCGTAGAGTGTTAGTGTCGACGCAGTCGCAGCATCTGCTGGTGTAAAGTAGAACTGCGGGTGGTGGGGTTGTGGCATTTTTCTTCGCATCAACGACTGCTTTTGGAAGCTCTAACAACATTAGACTGCTATCGCTTCTCGCCCCCACCCCCTACTTTTTTCATCTCGAGTAGAGGTATTCCTGCTGCCGCAAACATCTCTCGGAATTCCTGCAGTTCTGCGCTTTGCGACCGTTCCTCGAGGGTTAATTCCATCCCGAATATGTACGCCTCGTTTATTCCCCCTTCAATATTACCTGCTGCTGTTCCGTATCCGTTAATACCGCTCTCATAGCCATAGGCATAGCCATTCTGCTGAGTTTTTTCTCCGTCTTCGAGCACTTGGTGCTCCGACTGCAGGAAGCCGAGCATGATCATGTGCGCGGCACAAACTATGTCGTACACCGGTCTCCCGAACAGGGCTCGCACGCTGTCGGAGAACATCGGTAGTTGCGTGCACTCGGCCAGAAAGCAGTCGATCTCCGGGTGCAGCTCCAGCAACTTGTTCACCTTCTGGAGGAATAAGGGCTCGCAGTCCTTGAAGTTGAGCGGGTAGCCCTCTGCGATGCCGTCGAAGTGGTCCAAGTCTTCAATGCCCATCACCACGAAGCGCTGGCGGTCGATGTGCCGGGTCTCGGTGGAGGGCTGCAGCATGGCGGCGTTCAGTCTTTGTTGCAGCCAGGCGGGCGTCGGGTGGACGCCTGCGGCCGGGTAGCTGGCGTGCTGAGGGGCGCAGGCATTTATTTGGTTTCCGATTGTCTGATGATGCTCCACCACAGTCACCTCCAAATACCGGCTGTCGCGACGACTCAACAGCGCAGAACTTCCATACTGCTGGTGGAGAGTTCCCGTTCCACCCCCTGCGAGGTTGAAGTGCGACGAGCCCTTGGAGTTGGACCGGGCCAGGTGCTGGTGAGCGCCGCCCGCAAGAATGACTTGATGCTCAGCGGCGTGGCCGTTGTCCGACGAGCCAGCAGCCCCTCCCCCTGGTGCCCCGCCTGGGGGCTTCATTATACCCGCTAGGCTTGCCAGGTTCAAATTGGTCAGCGAGGACGCGATGGTTCCTCCTCCCGCCGTGCTGAATGGCGTCTGACTGGTTGGATACGCTTCGTTCGCGAACGCGGCTGCTTGCTGCTGCCTTAGGAATTCGTCCGTCGACGCGCTGCGGCAGAGCAGCGACAGGCCGGGCTGTAGGGCCATTTCGTCCACGGACTGCTTCTTCCGCACCTGCTTGCGCATCTCGTTGCTGGCGCCGAGCAACGTGCCCCAATAATTCACGTCGGAGGGTCGCAACTCCTCGGCTGCACCAACGGTTTGCGACTGTGGCAGGGAGGCGCTCGACGACCCAGATTTAGATTTCACAGCACCCACGACCGGACTGTGGTACGTGAGCAGGGCGCTGCCGTCGCTGGGCGGTACAATCGTGGCGTTCGTGGTCGTGGCGGAGTGCGTTGGGTGCAAGGATGGGGTACTAGCAGCTCCTGCGCCATTGTCGGACGAGCCGGGGGCGGCCTGAATTTCTTGATTTCCGATCTGATCATCCGCTTGGTGGTGCTGGTGGGGCGACATCAGCTTGCCGGCCGTGGACGACCCTGTTCTGGAGGGTGTCCTATGCCCTGACGACCCGTCGTCCGAGGAGTGTTGGCCCGCATCTTCTTTCGACCTCTTTGACGCAGATGCCCCAGCAGGAGCACCCAAAGGCGGTGGCTCCACTACCGTACCTGATTCGTGTACCGGGCTCGCGAAGTTGCTCGGTACGACGGTGCTGCCCGAGCTCGTTGGTTCTTGTTCCGTGAGGTCGAAGAGGACGTGGTGCTGGTTCTGATGGTGCTGGTTTTGATGATGGTGCTGTTGTAATGCAGCTGCGCCAGGTGCTGGAGACGGCGTCGCCGGGCCCAAATCCGCGATGTTGCCTTCTTCTGCCACAGCGCAGCTCCCACCGTCCACCGCTTGCGCGGCCGCTACCCGCAGCTTCTCCTTCTGCTGTTGCTGAAACGTTTCGTTCGCTTTCTGAAGGAACTGCTGAAACGAGGCCGAGATCTCGCGGTGGTCGGCTGCGGTCGTCGCTCCGCCGCCTCCGCCTGGATAGTTCTCGTCCACCGCTGCTGGGGCCATTGCCGCTGCCAGGCTCGTATCTAGACTCGAGGACACGTTAAGCAGAGATTGGGAGTTCTGCGCCGAAGCGACGTCGAGGTGGTGGTCCAGCAGGAAGCTATTGTTAGTAACGGACGACGTCACCAGAACCAGTTCTTTATCTTCCGTGATTGCTTCTAGCTGCGTGGCGTCATGTGCCGCGGTCGGGGGTCCGAGCATGGCCGTAGCCGCCCGCTCGCCGGGAGTCAGCACGTCGTGCAGGATGAAGTCTTGCTCGATCGGGCCAAGGATAGAAGACGTCGTGTCGGGCAGGAACGACGGAGGTGGGGGCGGGGCAGAGAAAGGCATCCCGGCTCCAGAAGAGGAGTGGGACGACGGCTCCAAGTTGTAGCTTTGGTCGTCCGAGACGGACGCGCGGCCCTGTGCAAGGGTACCGGCGGTCGCTTCTGCAGCGTGTTGTGTTGTTTTGGCGTGTTCGTGGTGCTCTTCACTGCGTCGCCGCATGTTCGAAAAAGAAATTCGCGCACCGGGTTCAATCGGCCCGGCAGCTGTCTGAGACAGCCTCCGCACCTGCCCCTGACTGCTTGAACTCGGTGCTTCATCATTGTTCATCGAACGGGAAGCATCCTTACCGCCCTGCTGCGGTCCCAAAATCGTCTGTCCGTGCTCGGCGACTCGCGTCAACGCTGGCGTCAGACCCTCTGGTAGCGCTACTGGCACGTGGATGTCTTCCAGGTAGTCTTTACGGGTTGATGCAGCTGCGTTCGGGAAGGTCGGGGTTGCGCCCCCAACGAGCAGTGACGAGAGTGGATTGGGCCGCATGTTGTCGCCCTGGGGCGGGACAGGAGAGGCAGAATGCGTACGCACCCCGTGCCGCAGGCGACTACTGCTGCTGCTTGTAGTTTCGCCGTATCGGCTGCTCCGCTGCAGCGACGGAGGCTCTTCGTCATCGTCTACTTCCTCATCATGATCGTCCACCTCGTCACTGGCCGCAGGACGAGCGGCTGCTGGGTCTGCTGGAGCTTCTCGAAGATGTTGAAGATTTTGATTTGGGGACGCGGCAGCACCGGCTCCCGGCCCTGCGCGGGGTGACAGTTGCTCCCCGCCTCCGCTCAATGAGTCCACACGCAGCTTAGAGAACAGCACTCCCGGGGCATTACGGTTCCGCGCAGGCGGGTCATTGTCCGCAGCATTGTTGTTGAGGCCCACGACCGGATACATGCGGTTCCGCGAGGCAGCGCTTGCGTCGTCCGTCATTGTGCTGAAGTCTGGCTGCCCCAGAGCCAGACCACGGCCGTCCCGTCCCGTCCAGGAGGTTCTGTCGTCGTCGCTACCCCGATGTGCCCGGGCACCGCTTATGGAGGAGCTCCTGTTGGTGTTCGCGTGACTCGGCGTCGTGGGAAGACCGCCACTCAAATTCGAATCGGATCTGGCGGCCAGGCCGCCCTCACTGCCGCGCAGGTCGGAAGAAGAGGTCCTCGCTGTTCCGGCCACCACGACGTCGAGAGACGAGTTCTTACTGTTGGAGCTCGGCGCGCCAGAAGTGGTCATCTCGAGGCTGTTAGATTTAATAGAAGCAGTCTGCGCCTGCCTGCCGAAGTTTAAATGAATGCCGTCGGCGAGGTTTTGGTCTCTGGGGCTGTTCGTGCCCCCAGCCTGTGCTCGACTCGCTTTGCTGAGCAGCAGTGCTCCGAGGGCTGTCCGCCCGTCCTGGCGCGTCCGCGACGTGTACTCCCCGAGACTGTCGCCCCCCGCACGCCCCCGCAGTGACAGCGAGCCACTCATGCTATGCGCCCCGACACCTTGCAGCGAGCGATCGTGGTATCCGCGGCTTCTCGCAAAGACGTCGCCGTGGCGCGACAGCGAAAAGGAACTGCTGTCCAAATCCGTGTCGTCCAAGTTCGAGAGACTGCGAACAGTCTGCTCGCCGGCGGCAAAAGGGTCGATGGAGGTCAGCTTTTGCGTCCTGCTTAGCTTTGGGATCGACTTCAGCTCTGGCGAGCAGGGACTGATGTCCTGCTCCGGCCCCTGAAGTGTATCCCCCGCCAGATGTTGAAGTCGTGGGTGCCAGATGTGGAAGTCGTGTCCGGAGCTCGAGTCCGTGGGTGCCATGGGGTGGTCGCCGGTTCCCAACTTAATCTGGGTGCCCGGAGCGATACTGCCGGAAGCCGAAGCGACAAAAGAGGAACTCTCGTTGCTCCTCTGCGAACTGGTGCCCGTTCCTATCGTGGCAGAGCCTGTTCCGGCCACAGAGGCTTCAGTCAACGAACTCCCCGCGGTCTTCCCGCTGGCGGTTTGCTGCTCGCCTGCGCCTCCCTGCTGCTGGGAAGATTGATGAAAAGCGCCGGTGCTGGGCAGTTGCCACTGTCGCTTCACGTTCTGCTGCCCGGGAGCGCCCGACGGGGCCGCGCCGGCGTCGGGGACCAGCTTGAAGATTGCGTCTCCGGTTGCACCTCCCGCGGCCGGCTCTGCCTTACCGGCGAGGGGCGAGTTGTTGGCCGAGGGCGCGATCGATGACGGCCCGGCCGACGTATTCAAGCTCGTTACGCTCGAGCCGGTTCCTCGCGGAGAGGACACCGACTCCGTCGGCCCCAGCGCGGCTCCCGGGGCCGCGCCTGTCCCCGGCGACCCTCCTCGAGACGAGCCTCCTCCTAAAGAAAAGCCTCCTCCAGCACCTAAACCTAAAGCCGACGTTGGCGCGCCTCCGCCGGCCGCAATGGGTTTCAACTCGGGAGACGGCGCGTGAGGGTCCTCGTGGGCTTTGCGCGCCTCTTGCTCATCATGGAACATTTCCTTCAGGGTTCGCATCTCGTGCGGCTGCGCCCCAAAAACGTCCTGCGCAGCGAGAGCGGTCGTCTCGTCCAAAATGTGTTCCACGGTGGTCACATCAACAAATGCAGCGGCGGCCGGAGTCGCCGCGCTCAGAGTCAGATGATCGCCCGGAGTAGTACTAGAAGTGACCACTTCTGTCAGCGCCCGTGCACAGCCCTGCGCGTCCTCCTCCTTGCCACGGCCACCTTGGATTTTTCCCTCGCTCGTTCCATTTCGCTCGACGTCGGTATCTACTTTTTCATCCTGTGCAGTTGCACCACTCAGATGTTCCCCATGGTGCGCGGCCGGTCTTAGTTCCGCCGCGGCTGCACCAGCCCCGACTTCCCTCCCTGCAGCAGCGCGCGGCGGCTTCTGGTCCTGCTGGGTCGTGACGGCGCTTTCCTCAGCGGCCTGCTCGCCGCCCGGTTGCAGAAGGGGAGCTTCGAGCGGTGGACGTTCTCCTGGCACCTTCCCATCCTGCTCTACGGCATCGAATGCTTGAGTAAGTGCAGAGAGTTTGGACGACAGCTCGTCCGCGAACGCACCGTCGAGAAAGTTGTTCTGTGACAGAACAACTTTCTGTCCTCGTCTAGTTGTGTGCGTTTTGCTCTGTGGCTTCGAGATTTTTCCATCGCCGTTTTGTTCCCCTTCTCCGCCCCGATCCTGATCGACCAAGGACAACTTCTGCAGTTTCTCTGCAAGAAGGTTCATGGTCTTGCCATCATGAGACACGAACTGGAACGCCTTGCTGTATTCGTGCGACTTCGAGTTCGACGTAGCCGGAGCCTCAGCGACCGGAGTTCTGTTCATCTGGTCCGCGGGGGCCGGTATTTTTGATTGTTCTTGCTTCGGCTGGCTGCTTGCCGTGCTAAGAGCGGAGGAATCCGTGCGCGCGATCGAGGACGACGAGCCGACACTCGGGTTTTTTTCCTCGAGGTAGCTCACGCTGCCAGCGAGTTGACCCCCGGCCGCAGGGCGACCAGGTCCTGTGCCCGCTGTTGCCGATGTTGACGTTGGGGCGCCTACTCCACCACCGAGCGTTCCGCTCAACATAGGCGCGCCAGCGCTCGCGGGCGCACCTCCTGGCGCAGCTGACGCCATTCCAATTCCTGGCCCGAACGGATAATTCTGCAGCGGCGCCATCCCCGGTCCACCGACGGCGAACGACGGCAGATGTGGCTGCTGCTGTGCTGCAGCAGCAGCAAGAGCTAAGGCTCCACCCCCCGTCGTGCTGCTCCCCGGCGCGTTGCTGTATCCAGCGCCGCCCGTCCCCGACACCAGGTCCAGCATCGAGCCCGTCATTGAGCCAACCCCGTCGTGCCCGTGATCCGCGTCGGCGAACACCTGCAAGCCCATTCCGCACACCCGCGACACTACCGGGATCAGCGGCTCCAGGTCGCCGCTGTTCGCCGTCACGATGCAGATTTGCTTTTCCGGGTGGATGAACTGGTTCAGACCGGTGATCAGCATCAAGGAAGAAAGCGCCACCGGCTTCCGCGTGTACGCCTGGGCCAGCTCCTGGAAGAACATCATGAAGCCGCAGTCGCCGGTTATCACCTTCACCGCGGGGTGCTTGTCCAGGTACTTGACCGCGGTCACGAAGTTGCGCCGCACCGCCCGGTCGAGCTTGCCGGAACGCACAACCTCGAAGGTTAGCCCCGGAACCACTCGGTTGACCAGTGGGTACTCGTGCGACCGCGGATCCGCGACGTCGCCGGCGGC
>RXOD01006523.1:0-10086 GCA_005223375.1 Amoebophrya sp. AT5.2 | reverse complement strand
AAGCTGGCTCGATAGTGTTACCTACGACGCAACTCTCCTCCAACAACCGGTAAATAAGTGGAAGTTGAAAGAAAGGAATTCCACCGTGCTAGACTATGGCACCTAACAAATGAATCAAAAACTCAGCATCAACGAAATGAAGTAGCATGATCTTCGGTGGAACATTTCCCGGATTTAGTGGCCTCCGGGATTCAGCGACAGTAACTGGCTGGGCGCCAGTGGTCTCCGCCTCCGTGGATGGTTGCAGCCATCACCCCGGAGGAGCCTTAGGAGGGTCCACCAGCACTTACCTGTTACTTCCGCTTGACTACCAACCACCTGACTTCGATGAGATTGGGGCTAACATCATATGAATATAGAAAGGCAGGCGTCGCTCCAGCGTCAGCAGCTCCTTCTCGTGCGCCGGTCTTTCTCATCGTTTGGCTGAACTTGGATCATGCAGGTTGTGAAGAAGATCGTAGTCGGATCTGCTGCGGAAATTCTCTCTGCTCCGCATCTTTCTCACTTCCTCACGGTCTTTCTTACCTTTAGGCTCTTAATGTAGGCGAGAACAGGATAGAGTGTGAATAGAAGGAGACTGGCTCTAGGGCGATCACAAGTTTCATTCGATTCAGGCTCTAGGGCGATTCGATTCATAAATGATGATGTAGTCGATGAATTCAAAAACGTAACTAAGCGAGACCGCTCTATCGTTCCACTATAAAGGATAGTGAACTACTTGTTCTGGCTGCAGTAAATAAAGTGTTAAGATATATATCAACTGATTTTTCCGAATTAGACACTATACCGGCACACAGGAGACATCACGAGTCACACTAACCATCTCGGGAACAAACGTAGACTACGCACATTCTTGAATGGCGAGATATGAGACAGAGACACTCTTGCGCCAGCTTCTTATGCGTATTTCGCAAAGACGGTGCCGTGCCACATACGTGGAGGATGAAAACATGCTGGTCCTCGGTGGGCGATTGGTTTCTGAGCTGAGGTCGGTGCTCACTCCTCGCGACCACAGATTTTTGCTACATTCCGATTCCCGGCAGGCCGCCGTAGTACTTCTTTCGCAAAATACATTTCATTTTAGTTCTTCTCCGCCTCACAGTTCTTCCCTTTCCTTTGGCGTTCTCCACACGTTGAAGTTAAAGTCGCGCTTCGCGCTGCTCATTTTCTGCTTCTTGCCCGCTTCCTTCGCGAATTCCCGGTTGCTCTTCTTGAACGGTTTGCCCAAAAACGAGCGCTCCAGCTGGATCGCCATCGTGAAGCGCGATTCCTGCGTCCCGATGAAGTATTCTGCCCGCGACGCCACCCACATTTCCACCACGGACTGCTTCCCCGGGTGATCCGAAAATTTATCCGCAAAGACCAAAGTTGCCCCGTCCTCCTCTTCCCCGCTCTTTTTCGCGAGCAGCTCCTTCGCTTCCTCTTTCTCTTCGTCCGTCGCGTCCGTGGCAATGAAGATCTTCGGCCCCAGCTTCTGGTCCTTCTGTATCTTCAGCAGCTGCGTGATGATCGCGGACCAGTCTGGCGTCGTGTGTTTCCGTGCGGTGATGAAGTCCGACCGCCGGCAGTGTGCGGCGAGGAACTTTCCCGCGCTCCCGAAGTTCTTCTCGATGAATTTGTTCCCAATATCCCGCAGTGGCTTTGCGAACAGCACCGCCTCTCGGAGTCCGAGACCGTCCATCGCGGACACGTCAGGGATCGCCAGGTAGTCGTAATGCTTCAGAAGCAGGGTCGAGACGTCTTTCGCCGTGTCGTCCAGCATGTCGATGATTCCGTCCGCAAACGGCGTCTTGATCTCCGCACACCGCACGTCGTTCGTTTTCACATTGCCCGGGCAGTATCCGGCGTACGCGGATAGGAATTTGTAGTCCGACCCGCCCTTCAACTCCTGCACCGAGTCGTACACCGTCTCGCACTCATCGAAGCCATCCTCCTGGAAGCGGTTGAAATCCCCCCCCGGCTCGCCCCGGGAGAAACTGCCGGTGGTCCGCTCGACCTTGTAGTGGACCACGCGGTCGACCACATTCTGCTCGAGCCCCAACTCGGAGTACTCGATAATGGCGATGGGCAGCTGTTTCAGCATGTCCAGCTCGAAGAACTCCGCCCAGGGGACCATTTTGTCGTCGATGCCGCGCCAGTGGGCCTGTGCATTTTTTGAATCAACGTATGATGCTCGTTGGAAACTCATTGCTTAAGTACTCCGAAACCGAATAGCAGCTGCCTAGAATTTGTGAATACCAATCGGCACCACGGCGGCAGCACCAGTCCCCACAGTACGCAGTCAGGCTCTTTTCCCGTTTGCCCCGACTCCCCGCAGCGGTCCTCAATCCTCAAATTCAGCGTGCTCACCGCGTGCGCGATTCGCGGGAACACCTCTCGCTGAAGGTTGAACCCCTCCCCGTACTTCGTGTCGTAAAGCAGCCACCGCCGCGGCTGCCCATCCGGCGACCCGACCATCGTTCCCATCGTGTCCGACTTTTTCGATTTCGGATTCGGCTCCTTCGCCGGCGCTACCATGTTGGCCAGCTCCTCCGCTTCTATGTCGGGGCCAGTGATGGCAAGAAAGTAGGCATCGCTGGTAAGTGCTGTGCAATGGGTCGGTACCCACTTGAGTAGCGGATTGCCCTAGCGATGGCGAGTGCGGGTCAAGGCGCTCTGAAGTCTAACCGGCGCGAAAAGGTCTGGAACGGTTTTTAGAAATGGGCCCCGTTGTGGGGGGTGGGGGTAGGGGGTAGATGAGGGTGGGAGGTGGCACGGTCGGGGGTACGGCGTCGGGAGCGATGAGCAATCGCGAGATCGGGGAAGGCTGTAATGGAAAAGGAAAGCCACTTAAGAAAACACAATGTTGCTAGGGCGCGAAAACAGGGCAAAATGTGGCGCCTAGGGTTGCGATTTATTGCAGAGCTGTGGGCTCCAGTCCTGCCGACCGCGGGTCGCCGCTTTTCTGCTCCTACTGCCAACCTCATCCTAACACAACCAAAGGGGACCCCGAGAAGCACCCCCAAAAAAATCACTTACCACGCGCCTCCTTACCACCTGGTCCCACCATAGCTTCTCCCTCGTCGATCTCGCTCGGGTCGCTGGTCGTAGTGGTCCTGCCTTTTTCCACGACGTCTGCCTTCCTTTCTTCCGCGTGGAGGTGTTCTCCCTCGGAAGGCTTTGTGCACTTGGACACGCACGAGGCGAGGGGGCGCGTCATGGCCTCGTCGTAGCACACGCAGGACGGGGGCGTTTCCGGCTGCTTCGAGCAGTCGTCACCGCCTTTCACGAACTGAAACTTCTCCTCCACGACGCCGGCGCACCACTTCTCGCACTTCCACAAATCCGCATCCTTTGGGCACGGATGGATAACTCCGGACTTTTTTTCCGCTCCCTTTTCCTCTTCCTCATCCATGCTATCCAGCTCGGCGTCCTCCGCGGCAGCAGCCGCTTTCTCTGCTTTCTTTTTTGCCATTGTTGTACCCTTTTTCTCCGCCCCCTTTTTCTCCTTCATTTTCTTCGCTTTCGCGTCTTTTTTCGAGCCCGTGGCCTTCTGATACATCTGCTGCTCGTGGTCGGCATCATCCTCGTCGTCATCGTCCCAGCTGTCCAGATCGTCGTCATCCACCTCCGCAGCTGCTTTATTTGACGCCCCCTTCTTTTCGATTTTCTTCTTCGACTTCGTCCCCTGATCGCCCCCGCCCCACCCGCTCAACTCGTCTTCCACCCACTGCACGAAACTCTCTTTTGTCCGGCTCGACGTCTCCACTTTCTTCGGGTTCTTCTTCCCCGCTGCGTCCCGCGGAAACCAGTAAATCGTCGGATAACTGCTGACCGCTGGCGCCAGCCGTTTGAGTCCCGGCGCCGTCGCGTCGGCCTTCGCGATCACGACGTCTTTTACGTCTTCACGACCGTCGAAGTGTTGCGCGACCTTCTTCCACGTCGGCGCCAGGGACTTGCAGTGGCCGCACCACGGAGCGTAGAACTCGAGCAGCACGTGCTTGGACTGGTCCTTCACGATCCTCTCGTAGTTGTTTTTGTCTACGACAACGACGGGGTCTTTTTCCGCCTGCAGGTTCCCGGACTCCCAGTCCTTGAGAAAAGCACGTAAGAGCGCCGGGTCGCGCTTCAGCAAATCCTTGGCCGCGTCCGGGTAGTGGTAGACCTGAAGGCGAGGGGTAGGGGTTCACCGACCATGTGCTCTGACTGTTTCAAATTCTGTCATTTAGAGTTTCAACAGTCTGACACCCACCAAATAAGTACCTTGTCTTCATCCTCGCTCTCGCCAAACTCCCACAGCACAAACGACGGAGTCTGCAGGCCGTCCCCCGCGAAATGCTTCACGAAGTCCACCGCCCAGCCCTCCGGCTTCGCGTGCACCCACTTGATTTTTTCGTTGTCGGTTGCCGCTGCCGCTTTGTAGGCCGTTTTCACGTCGTCGTCGTTCGCGGAGTACAGTACGGCCAGAACTTTCCCCGGCTCCGCGTTCTGAAGCAGCGCCGATTCGTTGTCTTTGCTGGCGGAAATGAGTTTCCCAACCTTGTTCTCCTCAATCCAGGTGAGGAGAGGAGACTTGGCGGGGTCGTCGCGGTTCTCCTTCTTCAGTTTCTCCGTGTAGGTCGGCTTGTCGAAATACACCAGCTTCGGCTCGAAGGCGATATCTGTGTTGAGAGTGCGAATTGCGGCGGTATTTCGCGCGTTAGGGAGTAGAAGTGATCGACACAAATAGCAGGAGTATGTAAGAGGACCCAAAAAAAAACCTACTGCGAAGACCAAAAATTACCGTTACGGAACAGGTATCCTCCCTCAACCCCTTTGGCGAACTTAGTGCTGAAATCCTCCCACTCCCCGTATTTCTTCTGCATTTTCTTTGCCATGCCCTTCAGTACCTCCGAGTCGCTCTCTAAATACGCGACCGGAAACATCCCCATGTCTCGGGGATTCGAAGTAAACCCGACGCCGCTCAGGCAGCTCACCGCCTTCTTGCCCTTCTCCGTCCGCACCGGCCCCGAATCTTTCCCGACCTCCACGTACGTCACGCTGCTCTTCTTCACAATGTAGTCGACGGCGGCCTTGACCCCCTCTTTGCCGCTGCCGAAGTCGGACTTGAAAAACGGGAGGCCGTCGAGCTTTCCCGAGAGCCACTTTTTGATTTTTTCCACCTCCCGCGGCCCGTTGTACTTCACCCAGTACCGCGGCTTGCCGTAGAACAGCAGCAGCGTCGGGAACCCGCCGACATCGTACTTGTTCGCGACGGCTTTCTCGGTCGTTGCGTCCAATTTGTTAAAGGAGTGAAAAACGGCATTTCTGGCGCGGCATTTCAGGCGTGATGTTGCTTGCTGCCGAGAACAAGAAATACGAGACGAAAAAATACGAGACGAAATACGATACAACACGGACAGATTCCTGGCGCCTCCTGGCCGTCACGTTGCCGTGCTTTCTCCCTCCCTGTCCCTTCCTAGCTGTAAATAATGAGAATAATGAGAACAATAATGAGACCAAATACTAATACTTACAACACAAAATATGAGACGAAATACGAGACCCAACGCCAGAGAATCCAGGCCATCCCGTGAAACATCATACGAGACCAACTACCCTAGGAACTACCAGAGCGACACTCCCAGAACTATCTCCAGAAGAATGGGCTGTTCCCCTCCTTAAGTTTGGTGACGCGGATCTTCTTCTTCCCGAACTCAGATTCGACTTCGGTCGAGAGCTGCTCCCAAGGCTCCGCCAGCTTCTTGCAGTGACCGCACCAGGGAGCGTAGAACTTGACGAAGGTGAGGGTCGCCTTCTGCACCTGCTCGTCGAAATTGTCGCTGGTCAGCTCGACCACGGACGCGCGGACAGGAGTGCGGAGAGTTGCGCTCAGCAGCAGCAGCAACACCCGCGGAAACGTAGAGAAACCCGGTCGTGAACGTGATGCTGCCATCTTATTGTGGTAGTGGTTTACAGTTGTAAAATAGAAGTATGAGCTAGGACACCCTCACTTGAAAGTCTGCTTCTGTTGCGTACGCGGCTCCCGATCAATCTAGTCGGAGAAGTTCTCTACCACGACACACGATGCAAGAGAAACCTACGATCAAGAACGAGAGCAGATTCACGACTGAGACCGTAAAGAGCCCAACAGAATGCTGCACCTAACTTTTCAATAACCTGCGGGAACTTTTCTTTTCTTGCGGCGCTCCATCCTGGCGCGCGGCCTCCAGCTCCAGAAGACGCGCCAACAAAAATGGGTCATCCGTATTGTGCTGCCATTCTTGCCGGCAGTTTTTTCCGTATATCAGTTTCTATCGAATCGTCATGCGCTCTACGTAGATTTTCCACGACAAAAATCGATCAGGCCTCGCGGCCACAAACTTTGTTCTCGAAATAATCATGCAAAACGCCGACGGCAAAATCCGTTCTTGTGTTGTCAACCAGGTTGATCGATTTCTCGATCTATTCTACAAAGCCGTCCGCCTCACCACGCACTCCTGCTCACCGTACTTGGACTTGCCTTTCTCGCGATCCAGATAGCTCTCTGGTGCGGTTACATTGCCCTCGACTCTGACCGGGATCTTCGCCAGTGGAGCCTCATTCGGGTCGATCTTGTACCTTTTTTTTTTAATTTGGCCAAGTCAATGATGTCTGTGTAATTATCCAACGGTCGGCATACAAGACCACACCGCAACAATTACAATTTTTAGCTTACTAAACAGTACAGCAAATCCCCCCAGTCGTATTCGCCACGGTAACCGGCGTCTGAGAGCTCAGTGCGCTTCACTCCGCGGTTAATCTCCACGAAGTCCTCCGCCTGCATCGGTTGCCCGAAGTAGTACGTGCCTGTCGAGAGACAAAAACGAAAGCTCGCATTGACATTTTCCTTTTTCCTCCAAGCAATCCATCGTGTGAAAAAATCGAGAGCCTAAATCGTTCTTCCATGCTTCCATGATGAACTACTCATTGCCATAAATTCGAAAATCCATTTAAGGTACCCTTGTTTCCCTTCTCCGTGTTTTTGATTTGTGTCTCGTGTGCGTACTCGTATTCCTTTTCTCTTTCTGTCCTCCATTCCCCCGTCCCCCCGCTCGACATCAACCCGTAGGTCGAGACCAGTTTATCTTTGTACCGCTTCGCCTGGGTTTTATTCGCGTACACTGGCAGCTGGATTTTCGCGTCGTGCTTTTTCCTCGCCGCCCGCTCCTCCCACTGCTTAGCGTATTCTTTCTTCTGCCGAGCGCGCCTCTCAAACTCGGATTCCGAACCTGCGGGAAGCGGATAGCCATCGCCGTCGAACAGCGCGTCGGGACGGCGGCCGTAGCGCGCGTGCGGCTTTACGTCGAGCTTGAAAGGCCGCCGTTCGTGCGTTCGCACGCGGGAGGCGATCATCACGAAGGGGCGGTTCCCGTCGACGGTGGTCAGTTCGCTGCCCCGCTTTAGAGGGATACAAAACCCATTTCCGGTTTCATTTCTGATCTCGTGTGCGGTGTCGCAATCTACATGACAAAATACAACACAGAATACCAGTGAAATACGAGACCCGACATCTTCAACACTCACCGCGCAAACCGGTGTGACTCCCTGAAGCTGCAACACCCGGGGCGAAGCCAGCCGCAGCCTCTTCCCTGCAGTGTTGCCCGACAACATAGAAGACACAACACGCCAACGCAATCCGAGCAATTGAATACCACTAAAATGCGAGTACAATCGATACGAGTCAAATACGAGTGAAGCAATATAATTTCTTTAGTCAAATACAAGACCAAACAGGACCCCCTTGGAGCCCAATCCCCACCACGCGTCGAATTACGTGACGAACTACACGCGTCCCACTCCTTCCGAAACGCTTCGGGAAATGGGTTGACTCTCTCCTTAACTGCTTCAGCGACATGGCCTGGTAGGTGGAGAGCAAGGGATCGAGCTTTTTCTGTTCCGGCACTACGACCGGAGCGTCCCTGACGGACGTGCTGGGCAGACAGCCAGGCCGGATTGACATCGCCTGGTACGTGGAAACCAGTGCATCAGGATTCTCCTGCACCGGCGCATCTTTCATCGAGGGATCTGGCGCGGCAGCTGCTGCTTTTTCTGAAACCTTTTTTATCTTTCGTGCGGCCAATAGTCCGCTTCCCCTGCTCCCCACGGCCTCCGACGCAGGAGGAGCTTCCTCTTTTTTCTCCGTCGCGGCGGCTTTTGCCTCTTTTCGTTGCCGCAGCACTTTCTCCCGCTCTTCCTTCGTCAATTTGAAAATCTCGCGATTGTCCTCCTCCGCCTCGACCCCGTCGCCACCGAGCACTTTTCCCGCGCTACGGTACTTCGGCGGGTGCACCAGCTTGTCTGGCGCGCTTTTGCGGTTCTTGTCCACCATCGCTTGGTACGCGAGCTGCGATTTCAGCCGCTCCTTCAACGCGATTTTCTGCGTCTTCTCCTGCTTTTTCACATACCGCACCTGATCGGAGCCCACGGCGGATGGGGGAGCGGTATCGAGATTCGGGACCTCACGCCACGGCCGGCGGGAGACCGGGACGCCGACGGTGCCGGCAGACGTGAGAATGGTTTTCTGGTAGACCGAGTGGGCGAGGTCGGGATATTCGGCCGTGTCCTCCTCATTCGCCCAACAGGGAATCTTGGCCGGAATTGGCTTGTACATCTTTCCGGCTTCGCAGCACCTCCTCAATAAGGCAGTGGCACTGGCAGTTCGCGAATCTATTATAGATTTTTGGTCTCCGTCGACACGAACGAACCCGAAAGAAGTACAAGTTGTAGATGTAGATGTAGTTGTAGACGCTGCTGAGCTAGAATTTATTGCGGTACCTCTTCTGGTCCTATGGGTGATTGTTTATGCATATTTAAGTACGAGTACGTTTATTCCCAGTGTACAGCTACAATTTCAGTCGAGGAAAAACCGATCGACACCGAACAGAACGAAGTGAGTGTGTGCGTGTAAATGTGGTCTGCATGACATGCGCGCTTCTAGCTCTCAAATGCGCTCTGCTCAGACGAAAACCAGCTCATGATCAAAAAGCGTCTATTGCTCTCGTCTCTCTGCATGAGCTACCAAATCGATGTAAACAGTAACAGAAGACGTAAACGCTGCTGCTACAGCTACAAACAGAAACAGTATGGAGTACGAGACTAGCTAAAACCGCTGCATCCCGTGTTAGTTTTTAGTCCCTGCCCGCAACTTAAAAAAAAGTGACGCTTCAAGTCACTTAGTGCGGTCTCTATGCGCCCGTCCAACTTTCTTCCAAACTGCAGCGCAAGGTGGATCGATGCCGCGCCTTCACTTTTTCCCGTCAGTCACACGAATTCTAAAGCCTCACAAATTCTTCAATGCCAAGAGACTCGCGCCGCGGCGTGCAAGCCAAAGCCGTCGGCATGCTGAAGTTCATCGCTCCCTCGCTGCAGCAAACGGTACTCCGCGCACGGTACCCTAAGAACACCCGCTCCTACTACACCTCACAACTCTACATCCACTGCGCTTTCCTCCACCGGCGACTTCGCTTTCTTTGCCTTTCCTTTCTTCTTCTTCTGTTTCTCCTTCGGCTTCTTTGGCGCGTCATCGTCACTCTTTTTGTCATTCGGCGAGTCTTCGTCATCCATTGCGTCTAGTTCCTCTTCCGTGACCGGTTTTGGCAGTTTCTTCTCACCAGCCATGTAGTCCATAAAGTCCGCTGTCTCACTCCCAATCGGAAACCGCCGCCAGGCGGTCTGTGAAGTTTTTTCATGCGAAGATAAGCACCTTCGACTTCGAGCTGCATGCTCTAGGTCATAAGGCTTCGACGCACGCTCTGACTCTAGATCTCAGAAGCAGTCACGAAGCCATCTGTACGGACGGACCACCCCTGTACAGAAAATGTAAAATTCTAATGGAAATGTTGTTTCTCACATTCACGGCTGCGCCAGCAACTGGTTTATTTTCGTACCTTTTGCCATTCCTTCTTCGCGTCGTTGTTCATGTCCCAGGTGAGCGTGACGACCCAGCCCGCTTGGTATTCGTTGCAGGTCTGCTCTTCCGCTTCCGACCGTGCGAAGATTGATTTCCAGCCTTTTCCCTCAAACGCGGGGATGCTGTAAATGAACTTCTTCGCGACCTCGACGTCGGTCACCAACGCGAACCCGGCC
>RXOD01006522.1:0-10086 GCA_005223375.1 Amoebophrya sp. AT5.2 | reverse complement strand
CTCTCCGGGCAAGCTGGCGAGAAAGGAGGAGTACCCCTTCTCGGCCGCACCATTGAGACCGAGCGGGACGGGCTCCGGCGAACGGGGTGCGGGCCCGGGGACAGCGGGGGCTTCGGGCCGTTCCCGTTTCGTTACCATTGTCATCCCCTGCGCCTGATGTACCGACGACGACCCGAGGCCCGCCGCGAGCAACAGGAGACGGAGCTGCGTCCACGCTCTCGCTCGCCACATTTTTATGTTTCTTTCTTGGGACAGGACTGGTCAAAAAACTGTTGCAATTTGGAGCCCTCTAGATTGATACCAGTGGAAAAAGAGATATGTATGCGAATGAATGTAGTATCTGGTGTGGTCCTGGTGGGCACTCTACAAAAACAAGAACAAAAAGTGCTGTTTTAATATCAGTTACTCTTCTGCACCCACAGGCAGGAGTGCGCGGCGTTTGCATACCGTACGAGGAACTGACCCTGCCCACTGCCCCCCTCATTTTCCGCGTGCTCGACGTCGGCGCCCCCCAGACTATGACTAAAGGATTCGCCCACTATTTCTTGCACGAACCGCACAGATTTCTCAGCCGCCCGGCTTAACGATCAGGACCATAAGAAGCATACCCACCGACGGGAGGAACAGCCACGATCAAACGAACCTGCGCATGGCGAACCGGAGCGGAGCCCCCGCTGCCACAAGCGTATAGACTTCTATACTATGTTTGTATGATATGACGGGTTTCAATTTCTCTGCGCGCGAATGAGTGTTAAAGGCTGAGGAAAGTTTTTTCCGTATGCGAATCACACTGGGACACACGTGCATAGGATTTCGTAAGGTGAGGCGTAGGGAGTGAGACGTTCTTGAGCTTGACAACGTCAGCAGTTGAGCGTGTTGTGAAAAATCCTGTAGCTTAATTCTTCGAAAAGTAAAAGATTGATTGCAATCAAATCGGTAGGCAAGCACGAGTAGAATCCGGGGTCGATACATAGGTTTACAGAGGCACCGCTCCGCCCGTCCCATCGGGATCGACCACGTTTTCTATTTCTTTCTTTGTTTTAGAATTCGCTACCAGTTGCCTGCTCCTGTATTCCTGTTTTCTCGTGCTTGCTTCGTTGGATTCGAAGGCGCAGCTGCAGGAAGTGATCTCGAAGGCCCCTCCTTCCGACCTGTTACCAGTACAGTCGGAGGACTATCGCAAAACCATCGCAGACCGGCTTCTTTACTCAAGTCAATGGATTTATTTTACATCCCTCCTCCCATGGCTTTCGCCGCCGCCTTCTTCCCTGCCACCCTCACTCCTTCTCCCAGCACACGACCCATATCCCCAGTCTCTACGTCCGCCGTGACCTTCTTTCCCACCGTCTTCGCGACCGCTTTTGCCGCGGTCTTCACCGTTTGCACCGTCTCGCCTCCTGCGCTGGAAACCGATTGCATCGCCTCCTCGACGGTGGACGTCAGCTGCGCAACATAACCGGACGACAGCGTCATCACGGCGTCCAACTTTTCATCGACGAGTTTTGTCAGGTTCGACATGTCAGGGAGCCCGAAGAACGCCACGTGAAACCAGAGGGCGGTGGCCGCGAGCACGCACAGCAACGAAACCCCGTATTTCACAAACGCGGACTGCCAGAACGAAGATTTCGGAGCGGCAGCTGGAGCGGACTTCATCGACGGCTGGAGGTTTTGGTTTATGTTCCTTCGTTGTACTTAAACCGTTTGGTTTTCATTCTGCGAGTCTGAATCAATGTAAAAAATAAATGAGCTAGAAGTGAGTTACCGCAGGTTCGTCATCGGTCGCCACTTCGTCGGAGTTGATTGACTCGTCGTCAGAGTCTGCCGCCTTCATTGCGACCGCCATCTTCTTCATCGATGCTTTCATCGCTGGCGCAGCCTTCATCTGTAGTGAAAGTCCCGTTGGGATCATTTGAGGTGGCGGTGCATTTCATCCGTAGTTTTTTCATCTTCTTTTATCAAAAATAACGCAACGACTTTCATGACTATCCATAGTAATTTTCTCAGCCTAGTACCGCGTTTTTGACGGCCGCTGCGGGTGCCGCTTTCATGGAGGTGGCGGCCGATTTCATGGCCGACTTCATGGCTTTTGAGGAGGAGGACGCGGACTCCTTCATCTTACTGGAGGCGCTCTTCATGCTCTTCATGGCACTGGTCTGCATCTTCTTCATCGGACTCGACGGCATTTTTCTCGGTGTGTGTGGTGTTGTGGCAACTGTACGTTGTGGTCGAAGCTGCTTTACAACTATGCAGTCCGTCTACAATAAATGGACAACTCGTGTCGTCGCGATGAACTGCAATTTTTTTGGCGATGCATATGGTTGCTGTCTAGTCTTGATCAAGTGGAGAAGTAATTATCAACGAAAACGGACAGGGAGACCAAGGCTATAATTTCATTCGATTGTTAAACAAAACGGACGAAGGTCGGGACAGAGACAAACAGCTCCCAGCGGATCATGAGCGGACACTGGAACCGCAACAAGCTCCTTCCAGAGAGCTTGTACACCAGTTCCCTCGCGCTCCCCGTGGTCCCTTGTTTCTCTCAGCTCAGAGGACATTCGTCTGCTCTCTGTGTTGATGTCTCTGTGTCTGCTCGTCCACTAAAACTTTTACTATGCATGGACAGGGAGCGGAGATTCTGGACCTACAACCAAGATCGAAGGCGATTTTGGAAATTTTTTCATCACACAGATTTCAATTGCATGGAGGCATTAACGCATGAACATGATTGATGCAGAAAGCAGCTAAATTCAGACGTGCAAGTGCATGATGTGCAGGTGCACTTGCACGCTGCAGCGACGACGCTTACATTTGACCGAAGGCTGGGACAACATCTTGTTGCTTGTTCACATCTTCTGGAGCTGGAAAAAAGTAGATCTTCCTAAAAAAGTTTGGCTGTCGTCTCATGTTCACCAGCATGGGAAGAGATATTTTCAAGCTTATCGCGGCTCTTCTATACTTTTGAGCAGAACAAAAACACTGAAGAAACACTTAAAATTCTCGCCGAGCGCACCCATCGGAGAACATGATCAGCAGGAACAATAGCCTCACAGGTCTTCTGGCGCGTCCCCGCCCACCACGGCTGTCCACATCTTGTCACAGAACGCCTCCGCCGTCTTTTCCCGCCCCTCCCAGTCTCCCTTCAGATCTCCCTCCAGCTTGCTCACCATGCCGTCGCACGTCGCCTTCGCGTCCCCGGTCGCGCCGCCGCACATCTTCCTCGCGTAGTCCTGCCCAGACTTCGCCTTGAACTGAAGTATAGGAGTTGTTCTTTCATCAGTGAGAATCATCATCGTGATGACGAGAAGATGAAGATCGCAGAAGCAAGTCTTTGAAGATGTACCAAGGACGGCCTGAGCACTCCGTTTTTGCAATCCACTGTGAAGAGGATTTGGAAGACGCTCTTGAAGGCCTCCGCTTCGTTGATCTGCACCTCCTTGCACTTGCCCGCCCAGTCGTTCCACACTTCGTTTACCGTGTCGCAGCTCACCCAGAAGTTCATGTTGCCCCCCGCGCCGTAGCTGCCCCCGTCCCGTCCGTCGAGCGAGTACCCGTCTTGGCACTTGTACTGGGCTCCCTTCGCCGCGTGCCGGATACTCAAGTACTCGGCGTTGTGGTTCTCTTTTTTGGGTGCCGGGCAGGTGGGTTTCGGCACGCACCCAAACTCGTCGCCGCCGTAGTCGGCCTTAAAGTAGCCGTCCTCTTGGCAGACCATGGTCGGGGGGTCGCCGCCGTCCCCGGTCACAAAATCCTGCTGACAGCGGAGCTTTAGCACCGCGCCAGCGGCAAACTCCTCGGCGCGGGTCTCGTCGAGAGGAAGCTCAGTGTTCTTAGGATACACCTGCGGAAGGCCCACGCAAACCATCTCGGGCTCGTCGGGCGCTGCGGCGTCGGGAATTTCTCGGAGCTGCAGCGCGGAGGCGGTGGACGAAATTTGTTGGTGTTGATGCGAAGCAGCGAAGAAAACGGCGAAAGCGGCAGGCGCTGTCGGGCGCAAAGAACGACCGGGCCGGGGAGGACCCTTCATGACCACGTCTTTTCAAGACAGCAAGTACCTCTGTTGCGCTGGGTAGATTCTCCTCGTCTCTCAACGACCCGCAGCCTCCCTCTGGTCGAAAAATCAGTAGCCACGTGAACTAAATGCGTAACGAGCATGTGGCAGGCGCGGGTCCAGACGCTCTGGAATGGCAAGGCGGGCCGAACATCACCATAACATTTTTGGGATCCAAAACAGCAGATGAACACAGGTCACCGCGTTCGCGTGCGCTGCGAAAGCATTTGGAAGGCGATGAGAAGATGAAAAAAAATTTATGTTTATGAGGCCGAAAATTATGACGCAAGGAGCCACAACGAGCACGCTCCCGAGTTCTTGGAGGCCCACATGTACATGTTCCACCACGTCCACGCAAGTCCGTATTAACTAAGACTAACCACCATCTTCTGTTGGCACCGTGACCCACCACAGCTGCACGACGAACAGCTGTGGTGGGTCACGGTGCCGACAGGAGGAAGATAGGTACCCGTCGTCCCTGCCAGGGTCGCAAACAAGCACGCCGACTTAACCCGCGGCGGGACCGAAGTCCAGCTCTGGGAAAGCCGACGCACCCAGCCGGGTGGATCAGATACACAAAAAGAGAACGGCAACACGTGTTGCGTGATGTACGAGTTCCAAGCCGTGGCGTAACAGTAACGGTGAACGGAGAGAAGATACAGGGATGGAATTCAACGGAACGGCAAGACCGTAGCTGATATTTATGACTCCTTTCGGGTACCTATCTTCCTCCTGTCGGCACCGTGACCCACCACAGCTGCACGACGAACACGAAGTACAACCCCACAAATAGGTGCGCCACGTGGAGGTCCAGTTCCCAGTTCCGTCGGTACGCGAGCCCCACCAGCAGCCCGAGCGTGCCCGCCATCCACGCCGTCCCGGTGCCCAGCCCCGGCGCAACGAGCATGATGCGCACCGGCACGTCTCCTGCGTTCCCATGGTCTCCTGCGCCCCCTGGTGGACTCCAGCACTTCAGGAGCCACGGCAACGCCAGCGCCAGGAAGACGTTTTGGATGTTGCTCCCCAAAGCGTTCGCAATCGCCATGTTCGACTTGCCGTCCTTCGACGCGAGGAACGACGCCCACACGTTCGGCAGGCTCGTCCCGGCGGCGCACAGGGTCGCCCCCAGAAAGCCCACGGGCAGGCCGAACTCCGCGCTGAGTTCCTCCACCGACGCCACCATCACGTTCGAGAACACGCCGAGCCAGGCCATGGAGAGCAGGAAGCAGCACCACCAGTACTGCTGTTTGTCGATCTCCTTCGGGTCGCACCACGACATTGTGCACTCGAACAACACCTTGATGGGTGCCGCGATCACCAAGAGCAGCTTCCGAAACTTCGACAGCGACTTGTCCTGGAGGTCCTCGGTGAGGTCTGCCAACGCGTCATTCACGGACGAGAATGGAGTAGAGGAGAGCACGGAAGAGCGGAGGGCGGTGTGCGGACGGTAGAGCCCCCCACTCCGAGGACTTCTCGTCCCCGTGCGGTACTGGTGCAGCATGTGGTAGTCGCTTCGAACGCTAAACCGCGGCTGGTGCGACTGCGAAGGATACAGGGTGGGCGTCGACAGAGCGTCGCCCGGCGAATCCAGTACGTGAGCGTGATGATCGCGGTCGTTCGTCGTGGTTGTAGTAGCGCCAGCGGTGGGATATTTTGGCCCCGCGGCCATGGAGGCCTGACTGTGGTCCGACTGTGCGGAGAGCCGCGCGGGCGGTATCTTTCGCGCGAAATCGTTTCCACCGCGGAAGTGATCGATTCCGCCTCGCCCCCCGGCGGGCGTTGACGGACTCCGACGCGGGTCTTCCACGTCCCCTCCTCGACGTCCCCTCCTCCCGCCAGCATCATTTTCAACGTCCCAAGCGTTCGCTGCGTTCGTCTTCACGACAAGACGAAGAAGGTCTTGCATCAGCCGCTCTTTGTCGCCACTATTCTTGAACTCCAGCGCGATGTCTACTTTTTCGCCGTAGGAACCGCGAACCTGCACCTGCACGCGTTGGCGGGTGGGGTCGCGCATGCACTCCCGGATATACACGATATCCGCGGAGGAAAACACGAACTTCTGCTGCCGCGCGAACGCGTCCGTGCACTTTCGCGGATGAGGCGGTGGCGGAGGCCTGTGCTTGTTGATGTTCGACTGGGGCGCAACAGAGATTTGATCTTGAGGTCCCCGCCGCGGGCGCAGCAGCAGGGGCTCTTCCAGGTCCATTTTCTTGTTCGCCCCTACTTTTTGGTTCGGAAGTTGCGCACGGAGCGCGTTGAATAACATCCCACCCTGAACCGGCTGCACGTCCTCGCGCCACGCCCCAGAAGAAGATACCGGGGGCGGCGGGCCGGCAAAGGTAACAGTTCTGTCGGTGGACGCCGTGCGCAAAAAAACATGATCAGAGGAAGCCAGCTCGCTGCCACCTACTACATGATGGGGGGATCCTGTCCCTGCAGCTCTCGGGCTCTTCATGAGCGAGCTTCTCGGGCTGTTCCTTTCGCCGCCCCGGCCGACGGCAGTAGAGCTGTTGTAATCCGTAAGCTTTTGTGATTGAGTTCGTGGCGCTGCGACGGCTACTTGATCCGCACGAGTTCTTCTCCGAGACGTTGCCGACGAGGCACGGCGAAGCGGGTCTTTATCCTTACCATTACCGTCTGACCTTAACTTGAGTTGCAAGCCAGTCACGAAGAGTTTGCCGCCTCGTCGCACGAGAAAGTGGTCGCGGAAGCGGCTGTCGTGGCTGTCAACCATGCGGTTTCGCCGCAGCACCTTGATTCGCACCGGAATCACCTCCTCCAATTCGTTCAAACTCATTCCGCCTGCGTAGTTGTCCATGGTCGTCGGACCTGCTCCATTCACGACATTCCCACCGGCACTGTGTCCCTCCTGCTCGGCCTTCACAGCACCGCTGTGACTGTGGCGGTCATTGTCGACCCCGCGCGCCGGACCCGCTCCGGCCCGCCCAGCACCTGTCCCGACGTTTATCTTCGGCGACCCGCCATCAAGATAGCTTGCCGCCGACGACGTGGAACCGAGGTAGCTGGCGGTTGAGGGTAGTGAGCTCATCTGCGAGTACCTTGGGTTCACAAACACGCCCGTGCGCACGTTCAGCCACCGGTGCGGCGTGTTTACAGTACCCCAATTCGCTGGAAGATTTTTCTTCTCTGTCGCCGGCGGTGTGGCGGGGTTCTCGGATGTTCCTGCGGGAGCCGCGAGAACTTCTGGCGACGGCGTAGACGCAATGGCGTCGTCGATTCCCGTCATCTCAAAGAGAGCTGCGACGCCCGGACGCGAATCTGCAGGAAAAGCAGAAATTCCGTCTCGATGCTCCCCATTTCTCGTCCCCTCGTTCCGCCCGAAGGTAAGCGGCGGCGACGCTTCCAGAGTCCGTTGCCCTTCAAGGAGATCTGATTGTTCAGGCCGCGCAACATCCGGGACTAGTGCGGCAGCTGGGCCGCTAAATTCCGGCGACGCAGGGGCGGAGCCGCGCAGTGACAGCCGGTTTTTTTTCTTCTTCACGATCGTGAAGTGCTCCACGATCGGGGGTCTGTCGAAATCGTCCGCCACGAGCGGCGTCGGGTCGGTTGCTCCCTGCACTTTCGCTTCTGGTCCAGGCGGCACGAGCACAGGCGGCAGCGGAACAACGTTCTGGTGCTCGCTCCACATCTTCAAGCTTGGTGCGGCACTTTTGCCCGCCCCCGCGTACGAACCTCCGGCCCCGACGAGGACCTCCTGGCCCTCCTCTTGAAGGACTTCGGCGTCGAACTCGATCAGTTCAGCGTCCGTGCCGCCCACGTCCTCCTCCGGAAAGAACCGCGCTGTCAGTCCCACGCACGCCGCGTACGCGACCGCGCACACGAAAAGTCCGAGGCTCTCCCACTTGCCCACGCTGCCCACGAAAAACAGGCCCCCGAGCAAAAAAATGGACAGCGCGTAGAAAAAACAGTCCCGCAGAAAAGCAACCGCGGAGAGTTCCAGCGGCAGGTCCGGGCAGGCATAGATGGCGGCCGCGACGATCATCAGCAGATTGAACACTTGGGTGCCCACCACCTGGGTCACCCCCACGTCACTTGGAATCAAAAACAGCGAGATCACGTTGGTGATCAGCTCGGGCCCGTTGCAACCGAGCGCCAGCAACGTGGCGCCAGCCACGTCGCCGGGGATGTCGAACTCCTCGACGACCACCTCGATGGCAGGAACTAGCCACTCGTCGGTCACGGATACCTGCGCGTAGAAAATGTAGAGCACGAACAACCACCAGAAGTAGCGGCCCGGCGCGTGCTGGGAGCCATTTTTGCGCGGCTGAGTCCGATGGATCTGCTGGGTCTCGTGGCCGTGGATCGTGGTCCGCTGGATCCCGGCAGGGGCAGCGGTATTCGTGACGTTTTCGACCTCACGGGGGGGTTCCAGGGGTCTCTGCGCGACGTCGAGGAGCGTCGAGGAAGCCACAGACGGCGGCCATTCCGACATTTCCTGGCCACTCGGCTTGCTGGAAACCAGCGGTGCTGCTGTATCTGTAACTGTAGTCGTTCCACCCACCTGCAGGAACAAGGCCAGCGCTAGCGCGGAGGCGAGTATGCCTACGGTGCCGCTCTTCATGTTTAGTTTTACGGGAAGTATGATGGCGACCCAAAGCGCCGACCAGTAGAAAATGAATTCACCTCAGTCAAGTCATGCGGGGATTAGAAGCTGCAAAAGAACTACCGTGTGCGTAGACCATGACCAAGTAAAGCTACGTGCAGATAGAAAAATGGACGCGTGGAGGTAGCCTCTGCAAAGTAGAAGATACAATATCGGTGCGGAATCTCTGCCATCACGGCGAAAATATCGGGCTGCAGGGGTTGTTCGACTACGCTGAGTCATCCGACGAGTCCGATGTTGATATTTCCAGGCCGGGACAGTACACAGTCATCGAAAACAGAGAGACCACGCCTGCGCTACGACTCATCATTCTCGGAGCAGATCACCAGATCTGAAATTTGAAGAATCACGCTAGGCAAAGAAGCAACAGCACGTGCATGCGCAGCGTCATGCTCACGAATCCGAAACTGAGAGACCAGCTGGCGGAAGCACCAAGAACGACGGAGAATCAAGGACGGCACGAAATGACTACGATCACGAGATGGAAAAACGAAAGAATTTCCATGCAGTGCCTGACCGTTCCACAAACGCAGGGGCGCATCTGCTCTCCTCCGTGCTGTTAGAGCTGAGTGCCTGTGCTGGTGATGCCTCATTTAGAATGTCGCGGAGATGGAGACGTCATACTTTTCTAGTTCATGGCAACATGAACATCTTCACTTCCACTGCATACA
Organism: Amoebophrya sp. AT5.2; assembly: GCA_005223375.1. NCBI lineage: Eukaryota > Dinophyceae > Syndiniales > Amoebophryaceae > Amoebophrya > Amoebophrya sp. AT5.2. Next base: position 743 of record RXOD01006522.1, on the reverse strand, counting down.
GTAACAGCAATGAGTGAAACTGAAACCTCCAGCAGCTGCCCCTCTAGCAGACCAAGATCTAAAATATCCATTCGATGGATTGTGGTTGACCTTGACGAGTTCCAGATTCGTATAGACTAAGAATGCAGGCTCCGCCGCTCTCAGATGAACCTAGGTCATCTATCAGTCTGCTTGCTGCACGAGAATGCGCACTGCTTGCCGCCAGGACTGCTGTCCGCCGGACCCTCCCGACGCCCGACCGTAGCAGCTCCGGAACGTAGCGACCCCTGCCCTCAACGCGACGAACTTGAAAGCGACTTTCAGCACGGTGCGTCCCGGAATGGTGTTCAGGTCGAATTCCCGGTGCAGGTAGAACACGTCCTGCGAAACCACCTCCTCCCGGTCGATCGCAAACCGCCACTCGTTATCTGCAGCACCAAGACCAAGAGGACGATACATAGGCAGATTGATAGAATAATTTGTTCAGAAATTAAAAAATTTCTTGGCACTCACTATTCATTGTAGAAGAACAGTCGTAAACAACTTTCCGAGGGAGTAGTACCATCCGCAACGTCTTCCAGGTCGACGAAAAGGATCGCGTCACCCATATGCAGAGGAAATTTGTCCGTGTCCCGAAAAGTAGGCCCAGAAATCTTCGGAGTCTTTGGGTCGGCAATCTGAGTCACGTACTCAGCTCCCGACTCAGCTTTTTCAACCATTTGGAACCCATTCCAAAAAGCTGGACAAATTTCCCAGGGGTGTCT
>RXOD01006521.1:0-10087 GCA_005223375.1 Amoebophrya sp. AT5.2 | reverse complement strand
CTGCGGCACACGCTCGAAATCGATATCGAAACCGCCAAAATATATCGGCGATCCCCAGAGCCCGAAAAGTTACATGTTACATGGGTTACACGGCTACATGGGTTACATGGAGGCCCGCAAACGGCTCCAAAGCCCACCCGTTCACATGTAAGAGTTACACGGTCCATGTAACTATTAATAATCACTGTATTTATTAATTTATTAGTACAATTGAGTGCTGTTATGGTTCAGGATCTCATTGCTCAAGGAAGTGCGAAGCGCTGCACAGAGCTCACATCCTATGAGATCTCCGTTGCTGTTGGATCATCCTTCCATCGTGATCACAACAAACGAAGAGACAGAGAGACACCGTTACCGATCGCAAGTTAGTAACAACTGAAGCATCAACAAGAGAGCGAGCGCTGCTCGCTAGCGCAAGCGGACATTTGTGCTTCAGCCGAAAGTCAGCTTTTTCAGAAATGATCCTTTTTCAGATCCAAATCGCAATGGAATAATCTCGGTCTCGGATGTCAAGCATTAGATGATGGAAAGGCAATCGCAATGGCAGCCGTAGATCTACTGGATGAGAGTCCGAATCTTCAGCAGAGTAACCTGCTCATGGCCAAAAAACAAAATCCCAAATCTTTCATTAGTTTGGCGCTGGCGTTGCAAGTGCTGCACGACTTTGCATGCTGTACCACGTCCAAGCTGACTTCGACGCGCACAAAATGGAATTCCAACTTCAATTTGGTCGACGAGCCTACTAACTTACTATACTTAAGCCCAAGGAAGGTATAGCAAATGACGATGAGCGCGAGGCAGCACACGGAGCCAAACTCAGACCCGCCGTCGGTTCTTGATTCTGCTCCACACAACTCAATGGCGGTCTGCTTTCTGTTTCGCGTCCCAGTCGTCCCATCTCCAACGCGCGGCAGACGATCTGCTGTAGGTGTAGCCCCCTTCCCCGCCGTTCCACCATCGGTCGTCAGAGCCAGGCTCGCGCGCGTCCGCGTCATTCCCGTTCTTGTAGCGTTGGGAGTGGCTCCTGCCCCAAGAAGATGAAAGCGAATCAGCGTCATGCCTTCCGCAGGAGCCCTGGTCACCGTCATAGTCCTCTACCCACATGCTATGTCCTCGTGTAGTCACCCCCTCCACCTCTTCTTGCTGGTCGCCGGTCGTGGACCAGCCTCTTTTCCGCTTTTTCTTGTTCCATGAGGATGAACTCCGGTGGTAGTAGTCTGCGTCGGGCAAGGACTTGTAATTGTAAGAGGAGGAGGAGGAGTTCCCCCAGTTGGCCTCCCACGCCGCTGCGCTTTGCCTCAGCGATGCGGAACTTCTCTGCTTTCTTTTTTTGCTGCTCCACTGCGATCGGGATTTCGGGTCGTAGTCCTCGTCGTCCTCTTGTTCGGCATTGTCCTGGCCCCCCGCCTGCTGGTTGCGCTGCGACGTTGTTGAAGAAGATGCCGGCTCGTAGTTGTAGTTTCCATACTGCCCGCGATGCGAGTCGTGGTAGCGACGGGGGCTGCGCGTTCGCCGCCACGAGCGTGTTTGCTCGGGACTGCGCGACCGACCGCGGCCTGCCGTTCTGTCCTCGTCGTCCCACTTCGACTTCCAGTTCCACTTCTCGTCGCCGTCGGGACCGTAGTGGTAGTGACCCTGGCTGCGCGGTGACCGATGGCTTCTATCCTCGTCGTTCCACCACTCGCGGTTATTCGTTCTATGATCTACCCAGAGATTTTTATCCCAGTCGTCCCAGCGAGTCGAGCTATAGTTTTCTCTGTAGTCCCAAGACGAGCGTTGGTCCTTTTTCTGCTCCGCATCCTCGTCGTTCTGGTCGTTGTACGACGTGGACCAGCGGTCCTGGTACGATTCGTGATCCCAGGTCCACCTATCCGTCGCGGCGTCGTACGTGTACGAATATGCGTTGTCCTCAGCGACCGACGGGAGCTGTAGCTGACGGCTGCGGGGTCGCTGGTCCCCATTTGTCGGCGACATCGAGGTCCAACGCGATGCACGATTCTCCTGCCCTGTGGCTTCTACGTCGTGCATGTAATCACTGCTCCTCTGCTCTTGGCCCCACCAGGAACTTGCTGTTGAGGAACGCGAACCGCCGCGGTCGTTGTACCACGAGAAACTATTGTTCTGGGATGAGGAACGGCTGCGGCGCCGGCGGCGCCCGCCACGGGTGCGGCGTTTCTTCTTGCTGGTTGCGTCCTGGGTCTTACTCTCGTAGTCTCTCCGCCAGGAGCTCGAGCCCCACCAATCCTCCTGCTGGTGGTCGTGGTCCTCCTGCGCCTCCCCCGAATCCCACTCGTACCACTGGTCGTAGTTGTTTGTGTTGACGTAGTAGTTGTTCGCCTGGACCCCGCCGAAGGGGTGCGGTGACCGCGTCCAAGGCCTCGCAAACAGCCCAGCTTCGTCCTGATACTGGAATTCCTCCGCCACGTCCAGCAAGTCCAGACCGTCCGACCGGAACTGGTACGCCCACTCAAAGACGCAGAGGTATTCCAACGCGACCCCGGGACTGCTGTGGGCGCGGAGGACGCGGGCCTCGCGGCCCCTTGCCGCGGTCGTCAACCGCAGCTCTCGGACGTAGTTGCGAGCGGTCTCCGGCTGTCGGATCGTGCTGCCTGGTCGTGCCGGCGTGAGCGGGGCGTCGTGGCTTGATGCCTCGAACTCGAGCTCCGAGCCGCTTGACGCGCTAGAGGAGGTCGACATCGCGGCGCAATACCTCTCGGCCCCCGCAACTTCGGCACCAGTTCCACGATCTTCATCGTGGTCCGCGGCGGAAATTGCGACTTCTTCGCAGCTGCGGTGGTCGCGGACGTTCTCCGGGCCCAGAATTCGCGCGACCAAGGAGAGCGTCTCCTCGATCTTGCACCAAATGTCGCTGCGGGCATGAAAGAACCACAGCGGGACCCTACGCAATCGCTCCGCCAGCCACGCCTCCACGCGCGGCAAAGCGCGGGTTTCGTGCGACGAGGCTAGCGCGAGAATGCCCGCCACGCCGCAAGCAGTGGAAGGGCGGGATGATCGCTGCGGAGACGCAGGCGTGGAGGCCGCGGCGTCCTCCGCTTGTTGTGGTACGGCGGGCGAGCTCCACGCCGCGCCCAGCTCCAAAACCCCGTAGCCACCCATCGACAAACCTGACAAGTACACGCGCCCCCCGTCACCGTGAAAGCTCTTAATCATCCGGTCCCGCAACGACGTTAACGCGGCTAGCGTTCCACCACTGAAAAACTCCGCGTCGCACCGGTTCGGCGGACCCCGAAACCAGTAGCAGTTCACGTCCGACGTTGGCTGAAGGATGATTGAGCTGGACAGGATTCGCAGCAGCTTCCAATCGTCGCGCGGGATGTTCCTTGGCGGAGCAGGTGCGCCCTGCTCGTCGTCTGACTCCTGCAACAGACTCGACGCGTAGCTGCTGGCGGCAGAGATCGTTCTGCGGAGGCGGCGCTTGTTCCGCACTCGACGGATCTTACTTCGTGTGCTGCGCAGACTCGAAGGCGCTGCTCCCAAGAGCTCCACTCGAACCTGGCCACTGCCGAGTGCGGCCGGCGAAATCGTCCTGCTGCGCGTCGAGACAAGCGGCCCCGCTGCGCGAGCACTGGCGTGGTCGAGGTGGATTTCTGGTTCGTCCAGAGACACTTTGCTCAGAGACTGGCCGACCGCACGCTGCACCGAAGACGAAGATGAGGACGAAGAGCCGCTCGGTAGCGCCGGAGCTTCATCTGACATCTCGACATCTACGCCGGTTTTCCTGGCTGTATCATGCATTCCCATATCGACATCCGCGCCGGTTCTTCTGCAGCTATCGCCCTCGCCTTGCTTCATCGGCTGACTTTCGTCAACACGCGTGGCCACTTCGCCCTCTGCGCCCTTGCCCTCTTCGTTCTTGTTCCCCCCGCTGTCCGCGTTGCCAGCGTCGCTCCATGTTGGCCAGTAGTACTTCTCGTTTGGGTGATCGTAACACCACTCCCACACGTCAGCCAAGGTTTTCAACGGTCCCGAGTCGGCTCGCGGGTATGCAAAACTCCCCATCCGAGAAAGGGGGCAGTGCTCTGGTTTTCGCCACTGGTCGCCATGGAGGTAAAACAAGATCGGAAACTTTTTCGAACTACATCCCTGGAAGACGTGCTGCGTGGGGATATACACCATTGCCGAGAGAAGCATCCAAAGAGGCTGGGGCCCGGTGTCTGTAGATTGCGGGCCAGTTGTATCACCTGGCCGCGGTGGTGCCGCACAGATCTGCACCGGGCAAATCTCGCCGCGGCGCAGAAACCCATAGCGTAGATCATTTCTACCTTCTGCGAGGCCCCCTGCGTTTTCCGCTTGCGGGCCACTTCTATCGGGGACGTCATGATCCTCTGCCAAGCACGCTTCGAACTGCTTCTCACAGTACTGCTCGATGTCGAGCTCGAAACGCGGAAAACGCCATTCCGCCTGCTCCTTTAGGTCGTAGAAGACCTCTGTAACGATGCCCGGCTGGAAATACGACGTCGATTCGCCGCGGCCGTGGTTTTTTTTCTGCGGTAGTTGTTCCTCTGTGTCTTGTTCATTAGAGGGCGGGGCGGAAAACCCATTTCCGGCGGCATTTCTGGCGTGTTGCTCGTTCGGGTATTGTCGAGACCACACACAAGACAAAATACGAGACGAAACACGAGACAGCGCAGAACATTCTCGGCGCCTCCTGCTTGTCACTTTGCACCGCAAGCTTCCTCCCTGGCATAGGCGAGCAAAATGGGAACAAATACAAGACAGAATATGAGACGAGACAGAGACACGAGACCAAATACAAGACAACGCAGCCCGTCGCCTGTGGCACATCATACGCGACCAGCTACCTAACGCCCTACGTACATGAGCGCCACTCCCACAAGGATGTCCGGGAAAATAGGTTGCCCCCCCCCTTAGCTTCAGCTTCAGCATCTATCTCTTTTGTCATCTTTCCGGGCGTCCACTCGAGCACGCTCCAGTTGTTCACCACCACGTAGAATTTCAATTCGTCTAAGTTCCGCATCTTCGCAACGCCGACACTTTTCCAATAGCCATCCATGGGGATTGCGAACGTGGAATAATGCACGCAGTCTCCTCCTGCTCCTGCTGCTCCTGCTCCCGCTTCCTTCGGAGATCGAATCGGTACGGCTCGCGGCTGCTTGATGATTTCCTGCCCATGCAAGCCGTAGCACGTGTACGGCTCGTAGACGTTCTCGATCTCCTCGCCTAACCAGCTGAAGGTCGGACCCTCCTGCTCACGCCCGTCTTTCGTCCCAATCTCCTCTGGCACAAGTGCTGTCGCGAGTTTCAAGCACTTCACCCAGGACGAGTAGTCTTCGCGGCCAACCGCAACCGGAACCCGCACGCGGAACAGAAGAAAGGAACTCGCGCGGTCCGTGTTTCCGAAGGGCGGATACAGCCGATGCTGTTCGTGCGGGGGAGCTGGGCCCGCCACGGTTGCATCAGAAATAGGCGGAAAAGAGCAAGAGCTGGCGTCAAAGTCTGCGCGCGCCCCCGCGCCCGGATCGTCTTGCTCATGTTGATGATGGTGATCGACATCGGCGTCAGCTGCGCTATAGTCCAAGCATACGCCTCGAGTCTTGGCACTACGCTGCATCTGAGGTGGAAGAGTGAGTTGATGACGACTGCGCCTGCGCTTGTTGATTAACTACCTAGAAGTAAGTTGTAGCCTGTCGCTAAGATGAAAGTACGAATACGAGTCAAAACGTCGGCGGGCAAATTTTGAGCACCTTCTGCAGAAATCTTTCGCGGATCGTCGTGCCGCTCCTGCCCGCCTCCCCGCCAGCCATATCCGCTAAAATATTCACAGTCCCCTCCAAAGCGAATTGCCCCGCTTTTCGTTTTACCGTTTTCACCAGGTGGTCATATTCTGACGAGAAACACTGGTCCAGAAAAAAGCCACACACCTGAAGCGGCACGGTCCTCGCCTCCTCCCCTCTGCGGCTGCCACTTCGATCGGCCGCACGCGACCCGTTCACCCTTGTGATCGGCGCCACCTGCTCCAGCGCGTCGAGCTTCCAGGTGCCGGTCAGCGCTACCCTATTCAGCTTCGCCTCCAAGTACTCGCTCCACTTCTTCCACTCGTCCTCCTTGTCGAAAGACAAGGCGTCCGTAAGCTTGCAGTAAAACTCCGCGCGGGTGACGTTCTGGCTATCGTTGTAGGAATCGACATAAGACAGCTCTTCGGGCGAGAAGAACGGGAAGGACAGCAGCGAGTTCTTCAGCCCAAAACCGGAGCGCGTGTAGAAGAATTCGTTGATCCACGAAAAAGAACAATCAAGCCAGACCCACATTTACAGGCTCAAATAACCCAGGCCGTGCTTCAGGTCTAAGTAGGCTGCGCCCCTCTCCCGTTCACCCGCGGTCATCACCCAGCGATAGTTAATCGGCTGATAAGGGTCCACCAGGTCGAACTTAGTCAACTTCCGAGTACACCGACACCAGCAGAAAGGCCCTGCTGGCAGCTTCCTATGGCTGCGCTGTGTGTGGGGGTGGGAGCCACACAATTGTAAGCACACAGAGGGGGCCGCCGTCTTCTCGGAGGGGCACCATACATCAGAACTCTACCGATCCTAGTCCCTGCAGGGGAGTTAAGCTACGCCAGCCCCAGCTCTTGCTCTCAGCCACCCTGCTAAACCTGAGCAGCACAACACTGAGTTTATTTTTCAAACCTTAACACATGGTCTCGGGCAGCATCACCTCGCTTTGGAGTGTGCCGCGGATGACGGACAGTCGAGGCTGAAGAAAAGCAAGGCCAGCGCTCGCGTGGTCCACGTCGCGCGTTCCGAACTGATCGCGATCGGAGAAGCAGAACGCCTCGTCACAGAGTCTGTCCACAAGGGTGGTCGTTTTACGGCTCATCTTCTCCGCGCATGTTCTTGCGGCGAGTATTTCGTGGGAATTCTCGAAGATTTTTCGCAGCCGTACGAGCAGCACTTGTTGCAGCCAGTCTTTCACGAATCTCCCCGCCCCATCGTCGACCAAACTTCGTTCGAGAATTTCATCACGCGCGCGGCACAGTGCCGTCTTGGCTCTCGCGATTTCGGAGCAACAGTGCTCCAAGTCGACATATTCTTTCGCCAGCAATTGCACGTCCTCTTCCCCGTCGTTGTTGCGGGGTTGTGGCTGAGGTTCCAGTTTCCGCCGGCGCTTCAGCAGCGTTTCCTCGTCTGGGACCCAGTTGTTTCCATCGTGAAAGATACTCGTCGGCTCCGCCGGCAGCTTTCTCTTCCTTCCGGAAGATGGAAACGGTTCACTTTCTGCCCCGCTTCCGGAGGCTGGGGCGGCCTGCTCCTCTTCTAGCGATTCTCCTTCCTGTGCCCCTCGTGTGGCCCGCAACGGCAGGCCACCCTGCTCACCCTCGAGAGCGATGGAATACCCGCCGGGCCGGGCAACACATAGTGCGCAGTTGCGCACCGGCAACAGCGTTGCCGTGTAGGAAGCATGATTAGATGAGTTCGCAGCTGAAGTTGAAGAACTGCTCGCGCGGGGAGTAGCGTCCTTTGTTGTAGTTGCCGCTGTCCCCCTTTTCTTCCCCTTTCGTTTCTTTTGTTCCTCGGGTGCGGCGCTCCCGCTGCTGTGCTCGTCCTCCAACTCGATTCCATGCTGCCACCTGTATCTTCGCAGCGCTGCAGCGTGCTGCTCCGTGAGAACGTGGGCGTAAATGTCGTCACCTTCACCCTCTCCGTCTTCGCCCAAGGAAAGTTCGCACACATGGCAAAACTTCTCCGCGTCCCGTATGAAGGAAAGAGTGAAGCTGGCGGGCTATCCTGCAAGTGGGGCTCTGTTGATCATCCTCGTCCGCTTCTATCCCAAGAGCATCGGGTCATCTTCGCCACGCATTCTCTCTTCGATTGGCGAGGCGCTGTCTGTAGAGGCCAGCTCCTGCGCGCACGTACGGCACAGGGTGTCGTCCGTGTTGAACGACCATAATGCGCGCCGAGGCCGACTCTCAAAAGGTATAAAGTAGGAAAACTGAAGCAAGCTGTAGCACTCTCTGTAGTTGCTTCTACGATGCCCACGCCCGAAGTCTGTCTTGGGGTTATCATCATCTTCATCACGTGTCATCCTCTTCATGCGTCGACATCGCTACGCTGCTCTTGGGATAGCACCCGGATCATCTGTGTCAAGCCCCACCTGCTTCAGAAGCGCCAGCTTCACTCCTCCCCCTACGATGCCGGAGCAACCGAGCGTCCGTTGTCGTCTGCAGACCCATTTTGCTTAGGTCCATCAAGAACACGGAAAACACCCATTGGCGGTCAGCCTCGAACAAAAGCCGCAAATGCGTCAACTCCTCCAGTGAAAACGGCACCATCTTCCTCCGGCAGAAATCCGCGAAGTCGGGAAAAGTTGCGAACCGCGCCGGCAGGTCCAACCCCAGGAGTAGCGAAACCGTTGCCAGCTTCCCGCTGCTCTCGTCGGAAGGGGAAGCGCTTGCACTTCTAGCCACGTCCTCAAGTGGTGGCGGCTGCAGAATGCTCCTCGACACCGACGCACTCCCCGCAGGGACGCCAGCGCCTGCAGACCCGTCTCGCGACCGTCCGGGCAACCGGAGCGCCGGCGCTCCGCCTTCGGTCCGGAGAAATCGTCCCCAGATCTCTTGCTGCTTTCCAAGCAAAAACTGCTTCGCCGCGTTTCTGCGCCCTAACGTCGCAACGTCGAAGTCGAAGTCCGTTAAGCGCAGAAGTGGGTCGCGGTACGCAAGCTCCACGACGTGTTGCTGTGCCGCCGTGTGCACGAATTGCCCTGAGTAGTCGAACAGCAGTGGCCGCAGATTCTTTTCATCTTCGCCAGCATTCGTGTACCAGTGATCGAGACTGCGTACCACCGTCCTGTTATCGAGGTTTTCGTGGTGGCACTGTTGGTCGTGGTCCTCCCCTCGAAAGCCTCCGAACGGTGTCGGAATGGTCTTCATCGGCGACACTGCTTTCGCACCGGGGTCCTTCAGCAGCCGAACTTTCAACCCAGAACTGTCTTTTCCCGCGACCAGAGCAGCAGGATCGTCGTCCACGAAATCCACGACGCGGCCGAGCACACCGGGAGACTTTGGGCTCTTGCGCTTCTCGTCCTGCAGCCAAATGCGGACGATGTCGCCGCAGACCAGGCGCAGCTGTTTTGGGGACGTGTCGGAAGCCGCTCGTGGTAGCACAGCTGCAGAAATTCTAGTACTCCTATCACGCACGGGGTCGCGGCGGTGCGCCGAGGAGGACGAAGACGCAGCTGCCCCCCCCTGGAAGCGCCACGACAGGGACAGCGTCAGCTGTGACCGCGGCGACAGAATCTCCACTCGCTTTTGAAACCATCGTGATAGCAGTACGAACAAATCAGAATCCTATAGGGACTCTAAAAAACGTCGACGACGTCCAACATATTTATGCGAGGAACGTGAAGAAGATGCTCCACCTGTAGTTGTAGACCAAATTAATAAAGTCCACGAAGAGAGAAGTACCCTCGAGATTTTTCTCTTTTTGGCATGAGTTGTTGTAGTTGTATTTGTAAGCAGCGCAACTAGTAGCTCTCCACTTTCCTTAATACAGACCGCATGCCTCTCGTGGCGCTAACACGAAACAACTTTTTTCGGAATTAAACGATGTGGCTCGAACTTCTTTGTATTACGTGAGAACAAAGAAAGGCATTGCGCCACGTGGTCATCATTTCATCCGATTGAAAAATTCATTTCCACGACCACGATCAGCATCCGTGCTTCGAATCGGATCAAGAATGCCAGTCACATGAGTAAGTAGGCCATTCGTGAGGCTCACAGGCGCAGTTGTGCGAGTTGCGCCATCTCGTCACCAGGACAAGTCGTGAGACAAGAAAAAATTGCAATTTGCGCTGAGCAGACGGGTTCACGTTCATCTTCATTTCAAAAATTCGTTAGCAGTTTTTCCCAGACCCAGCAGGACTCAGAATGTGATTCTTCCGCCCGGTCTGCAAAATAAATATTTCAGACGATCGCATCGGGGCGGGCGCGCTGCTACTCACAATCGATTGGCAAAATGAGCAATAAGAAGCCGTCGCGCGGATTCTTATGTTGCTGCCAACAACATAAGCCCAGACCCCCCCCCGCCCCCCGTAATGTTGATCGCGG
>RXOD01006520.1:0-10091 GCA_005223375.1 Amoebophrya sp. AT5.2 | reverse complement strand
CTTCCCCCGTTTCCGAGCCACGCCCGCCGCTCCCTACCAGCAGCCCTCGCGGCAGCCGCCCCCCGACCGCGGTCGTCGCGGCGGGTCGGTCTTCGATAAGCAAGGGATGGAACACGCGGTCGCGCTCCGGCAGGAGGAAGCGTTTTGCGAAATTCGCGTCCAGGCCGTTTATGTTGTACACGCTCACCCGCACGGAGCCGCTCCTCCGCTCGTTGCGGAAGATCGCGTTTCCGTTGTGCAGCGTCCGGCGAATGCCCTTCTGTCTCTGTCGGTCGCGGCGTTTCTCCAGGCGGCACTTCTCTCGCTCGCGCTCGACGAGGCGCGCGTGCCGCCGCTGGCCCTTGTGCCACGTCTGGTAGAACTCGGTGTACTGCACGTAGAGTGCGATTTGCATGGCCGGCTCCAGCAGCAGCTCCAGGAACGAAAACAGCAAATACCCGTTCCAGGGCATCAGCCGGTACGGGCGGCGCCACAGGCTGAAAAACGCTTTTGCCGCTAAAATGCCCACGACGAGGTAGAGCCCGCGCAGGTCCACCTGGTACAAGAGCGTCCCGCGGTCCCGGAAGTATCCAACCAAGATATCGAAGTCGCCAGGCAGCTTCGCCTCGTGGGTGGTCGCGGCCTTGAACTGCGTAGCCCAGTCGCGCTGGTTGCGCAGGCCCTTTAAGAAGTACAGCACGCAGCACATGGCGAAGACGAACCGCTCCATTCGGGCCGGCATCCCATACAACGGAACGGTGGTAAACCAGATCACAATGAAAATTAATGTGCTGCTCATCGACATCGCGGTACGGCTCATGACCCGGTACACCCGATAGTCTTTTAAGTTCAAGTTCAGGCGCGCCACTTTATCCTTGGTGCTGATCACCGAGTGCATGTCGTAAGCGGACCCCGCCTGGATGTTCGCGAGCTTCTGGATTTTCTGCTCCACCCGCTCCTGCATCATCTGCCACCGCGTCTTTTGCTTCTCCTTCTCGGCGTCCTTCTTCGCGTCGGACATGCTCGCGTACTTCCGCTTGTAGCCCGACAGAATCACGTTCGTCTGTCCGCCCTCCGCCACGATGCAGATGATCAGCAAAAAGTCGCTGATCAAATTGTAGCAGGCGACCAGTGGGTACACCAGGGCACACATCGTCCACGCCCACGCGGCGATGAAAAACATGAACTTGTTGTTGCCGAACAGCTCGACGTGCGGCTGCTCCACCCACACGAAGTTCCACTCATCCCTTATCAGCACAGGCTCGAAGTAGGCGGCCAGGAGCTGGTCCTCCGTCGGGAACATCACGAAGTAGGCCATCCGCGTCAGCGCCCACCACCACAGCAGATTCCGGATCTTGTTCGACTGGTTCACAAAGTACACCTCGTGCAGGCTGGTGGCGGCCAAGTCCCGGATCGTGAGGTCCCGCCACTTCCGTGGGAGCTTCTTCTTCGAAAGCGCGGCAAATCGCTCGCCGAGGTACTTCTCGGGTGGCGGGAGCGACGGCAGCTTCACGAAAAACGGGGAGCCGCCACGCTCTTCGTCATCGGTCGTGATGCCAGAAGAACTGTCCGTGTCCTGGTCAATGAAGGTACCGTCCCAGGCGGCGTCCTCGTCCGCCTCGTCCTTGTCCTCGCCGGTTCGAGGGGGGCCGTCCACCGGGCCCAACCCGTCGTCCGCCTCCTGCGCCTCCTCGAACGACTGCCGCGAGGGCGCAAACTTGCTGTCGCGGCCGAAGGGCCCTGCGGTGCTGTCTCGGCCGGCTTCGGTAGAAGCTGCGGTGGGTCGGTAGAATTCGTCGTCGTCTCCGTCGCCCGCAGGTAGTATGGTTGGTCGCTCGAAGTCAGTTGGTCGGTAGAAGGCGTCGTCCTCCACGCTCGCGGTGGTTGCGGACCCTTTCAGAGCCAGCGAAGTGGAGACCTCACCGGAGGTGTTGCTTTCCTTGTCCGCCTCTGCGACGGTCTCCAGCGGCCCGGTACCGGCGCGGCTTGGCATGCTACTGCTCCTGCCTCCGGCCCCGCTGCCCGCCGGCCTTCGGTCGGCCGACCTTGCCCGTCTTTGCTGCGTCGTCATCATGAATTTGCCCTCGCGCGCGGCCTGCAGGTCCTCGGCCGAGAGCGTGGACAGCCGCCGGAAGCCTCTTTCTCCGGGCAACTGGATCAGGCCCTTGCCTTTGCCCTTGCCCTTCCCCTTCAGGTTCTTCAGCTGCGTGTCGATCAGTTTCGCCGGGTCCGCCTTGCCGCCCTTGCCGTCCCTTACGCGGTCCTCGGCGAACTTCCTGGCGCGCTCCGACCGTGTTCCCCACTCGTCGGCCTGCACCAGAGCTTCAAACTCTGGTGTCCCCGGCTGCGGAATCCCCAGTCGGCTGCCCTTTCCGTCCGCGTACGTTTGGATCTCAAGGGAGCTCATGCTTTTGCCCTCCGCCGCCGCCTTCGCGGCGAGCTCTTCGAGCCTCTTCGCGCGGCGCGCCTGCTTCCTTTCGCTCGCCAGGTCCAGCGGCGACTTTTGCGTCTTACTCAGCTCCGCAAACGCCGGGTTGTGCACCCCCAGCAGGTTCTCGCCGATCGGAATCTGTTCGTCATCAATCTCGCTCCCCGCGTCGTCGTCTGCTCCGTCCGCCGTCGCGCCCTCTGGCGCGACCACACGCACCTGCTTCTTGCCGCCAGGCTGCGCCGGAGAGAGTTGCTTCGCCTTTGCCTTGCCAGATGATCCCGTGGCTGAGGTCGCGGTCGCGCCTGCCCCTGTACCTGTTGATCTGGTGTTCACGATATCAGTCGTAGCTCCCTGCTCGCCCCCGCCTCGCGCGGAGCCTTGAGCAGGTCCCGGAGCGCGGGCGGACTGCGAGGACTCCTGGGGCATCACGGCGAGCTGTGACTTCGAACTTAACGTCCTCATGCCCTCGTCCGCATCGTCGTCCACAGACCGGGTGAACTTGCGCGCGAACTGCTTCTTCGGTAGCGTCTTGGGCGCCGGCCCAGCGCTGCTCGAGGACGGCTCCTGTCCGCGGCCATCGGCAGGCTCAGGACCGGTGCTCGTCTGAGCACTAAAGAGTGGGTCCACTGTTTTCGCGGACGCCACTACCATGCCCGGTTTCAGCCCCTCCACCTGCTGCGGGATGTGCAGGTCGTCATCGGTCTGACCTACCGAATGTCTTGGGAAAACTTTTGCTTCCCCCTCACCCCCCTGTCTCGGTTTTCCTTTCGTCGTCGGCGGCTTCAAGCCGCCCTCGTCCTCCTTGTCCTCATCTTCAACCAACGCTATGACATCGGGGGTCAACCCTGCTTCCTCATCCTCGTTCCGTTTGCGCTCCGCTGCAGCAGCCTCCTCGTCCTCGACTTCGACGCCCTCGACGTCCTTCGCACTTCCTTGCGATCCGGCAGCATCGTCCCCGTCCCCCAGCACAACTCTTGCGCCCTTTTTACCCACCCCCGAGGTCGACCCTCGCACGTAGGGGAAGTCCGCGTGGTCGTCTATCGCGCCTGCGTGCTCATCGTCGTCCCCCTCATGCGGGATCAGGCTGTGCCGTCCCGCCCGGCAGCCGCAGGACTCGTGCCACTGACGGAAGGTAAGACACTCGTCGACCTCGTACTTGGTCGTTTCGTAGGGCGACGTGGACACGCGCTTTATCCGCGTCCGGCGCCAGGTGAAGAGGCATAGAAAAATGCCGTACACCGCGCTCCAGAGCGCCGCCGGGAAGGCCGCCAGCCAGGTCAGGTAGTCATAGGGTAATTCCTGGAAGACGGGGCAGCCGACGTGCTCCGGCGGGTACCTGAAGTTTCGCCCCTGGCTGCTATAGTCCGTGGACTCATAGCACACGGTCGCGTTGCCGCACAGCCCCGTGGTCATGTTGTAGTCCAGCTCGCCGTAGCTGCCGTTCACCACCCCGTCCGACAGCTCGTCGATCAGCGACTTGTCCCATCGCTCAAGCAGGGGCTGGGCGCACGCCGCGTCGTGCAAAAACCAGCGCATCTCGGACACTTTCTGCACGTCCCAGTACAGGGTGCAAGGGTTCGCCCGTCGAGCCCTATGGAACATCCAGGACACGTCGGTGACGCGCATCGTGTTCCATGCGCTCACGTCAGGGTTCGCCATTTTGCTGTTCTCGAACATCCGCACCAACGTACCCACGAAGCGGGTGTCCCACCCCTTGGTCTGCGGCTCGGCGATTTCGGAGTCGCGGAACATTTCGTCCAAGTAGATGTGCTGGAGGTCCTCCTCCAGGGCGCGGCTCCAGGCGTTGTCGGAGTTGTGAGATTTCGGCACCAGGCTATCTTAGAGATGGCAGCGAGCGGCTATAATGCATGATCATATATCATTTATTTTTTCATTCAAGTAGATCAACACTCCATTTCGCTTTCTAGCCATTTGCTCCATTTCTTTGGGCCTTATCAACCGAAACCTGTACTGCTCCATCCAAATCCATTTGTTCCATCTATCGGCCTCATCACATGCAGACATGAACATCTACGTACTTATCTTCAAGAGAGACGGCACCGGCACCAATCGAGACCCCAGAAATGCATTCCTGCTGCGCGACACAGGAGACATGTCCAACGGACGATAGGAGCACATCTGAGGCTGGTATACTGATCGCCTAACTCATTGTATAAAACCTATCACCCGGCGGGAGCGCGAAAACGAAGGCGGCCGCATGTGCGCAAAGAAACCCTACAAAGGCGCAGCCATCCTCCCGAGGGCGTGGGCAGCGCCGATGAAACTAATAGTGATAGCAGGGACCCCTGATCATGATCCGTCACTTCTTCGGCACCCCAACAAAACATAGCAGGGACCCCTGATCATGATCCGTCACTTCTTCGGCAACGGCACCCCAACAAAATTTTTTTTTATATACAAAAACATAGCACTGATGGCAGTCTTCGCCCGCCCCCGCGAGTGGATCGATTTCGATACTTATCCTATCGAAGTCGAAGATGCAGTATAGAGCCCGCACCTAAGCCCTGGCTGGCGCGACGCTGGGGCCGTCGTAGAACGAGGCCAGCGTCGCGTTGCGGAAGAAAATTGCGTCCCGCAACCCGCGCAGCATGTTGGGCTCCCGATTGCGGGCAGGCTTGTGCGTGCGCATTTGTCCAGGTTCCAGTTGCAGACTCTGGAACCAAGCAACCGGGTTCGCTCTCGTCCACCAAGACCAAGCCGCTTTTTTTCCATCCTCTTTGCCTTGCGACCCTTTTAAAATATTTTCGTCTTCGTCGTCCCCTGACGTGGGAGGCGGCGAATCCAAAATGTCGTCGTCATCAGTTTTCGCGTGGTCGGAGGAAGACGAGGACACGACAGCAGGTTCGACGGGCTCAAGTTGCCTAGTCCGCCTGGATCTAGACCTCGATCTACTTCGCGGCTGTGACAGGAACCGCCAGGCGTGCGTGCTGTGGCACTTCGCCGCTCGAGAGCCCTTGAACATTTGGGTGAAGTACAATACGTTCTGCACATCCCACGAGGTCATGTCCGGGTCCGCGGAGTGGCTGTACGCGAACATGCGTGTCATATTCGTCACGTTGGTGGTCACCCACTTCGCGCAGTTGGGGTTCGCGGCCACAGCTCCGTCGAACATCTCGCTCATGTCGGTGACTAAATTGGTGACCCACGCGCTGACATCTGGGTTCGCAGCGGTGCTGTTCGCGAACATCTGGTGGAGGCTCTTTAGTTTTCGCGTATCCCACCCGTGCGCGGGGTCTGTGTCCGGGTTCGCCGCGCCGCTGTTCGCGAAAATCCCCACCATGCTAGTTGCGCTCGTCAGGTTCCACGTCTGCGTCGCCGGGGCGGCGAGCAGCGTCCCCGCGAATGCGTAGTCGAGGTTCTTCACCTTCCGCATGTCCCACGTCGTCACGTCCGGGACCGCCTGCTTGTTGTTGTAGAACATATAGCTCATATCCGTGACCTGCGTGAAGTCCCAGTGGTCCAGCCGTGGGTTCCTGTCTGGCTTTCCCTCCACGTGCGCGAACATGTAGGAAACGTCGGTGAGCCCCAGCGC
This sequence comes from Amoebophrya sp. AT5.2, assembly GCA_005223375.1. Taxonomy (NCBI): domain Eukaryota; class Dinophyceae; order Syndiniales; family Amoebophryaceae; genus Amoebophrya; species Amoebophrya sp. AT5.2. Next base: position 4,128 of record RXOD01006520.1, on the reverse strand, counting down.
CCGGAAGTTGTCCCCCAGCACCAGCACCGCGAACGGCGCACCCGCGATCAGGTTGTCCATCCGCTGCACGTTCTGCGTGTTCCAGTTCTCGAACACGGGCTGCGCCACCTGCGCGTTCTGAAACATGCCGGAAATGTCGGTCGCCGACAACATGTTCCAGTGCGTGGTGTCCGGGTTCGCGGCGGCCGACCCCTCAAACATACCCACAAAATTCGCGACGTTCCCCGTGTCCCAGTTAGTCGTGTTGGGCGAAGCGGACAGGGTCCCCGCGAAGAAGCCGGACATGCTGTTGGCACTGCCCGTGTTCCAGCCTCCCGTGTCCGGGTTGGCCAGCGCGGTGTTGGCGAACGCGTTGGCGAAGCCGGCGACGCTACCGGTGTCCCACGTTCCCGTCAGCGCCACCACGTTGGTCGCGCCCTCTAACAAGTTATCCATGGAGGTGACGGACCCCACGTTCCAAGAATCCATGTCGGCCATCACCACTGTTTGGGTGCCCTGGAACGCATTGCCCATCGAAGTAATGGAGGGAAACACGGGCACGAGGACCACGGCCTGGGTGGTTTGCAGATCGCGTCGGGTGAGCCGGCGGGCGCGCGGGGCGGGCGGAAATTCCAGGCTTTCTGAGGGTGGAGCTGGAGCTGGGGACGTAGAGCTAGAACTAGAAGAAGTAAGACGAGCGAGCTCATCACCTTTTGTTGCTGCGTCAACCTGTTCATGTTCGCGATTTGGATGTGATGATGCCCCGTGAACGTTGGACACTGCTTGCTCTGGTGCTGGGTCCAGCAGATGCAGGTCGGCGCTCAATTGGCGGAGTGAGTGGTAATCGGACAAAACCCGACGTAGATCTTGGAGGTCTTCAACAGCCTCGGCGGCCTCCACGACGGTTGCAGCAGTGCCCGCGGTCGCGGACGAGGAAGGAGTGGAAGAGAGTGAGAAACTACTTCTAGTAGAAGCACCGTCCGCACGCGCAACGGCAGGAGCGGATGCGATCCTGGTTTCGTCGCCCTCGCCTGCGTCCCGCACTAAATCTTTCGTCTGCGCGACCGCTCCCTGTTCCCGCATTCGCAGCTGCAGCCTCCTCCGTTTCCCCACGATCTTTTCCATTTCCGCTCTCGGAGCTAGCATCAGCTTTCTGCGCACAGAAAGGCGGCGGGAATACGCAGTCGTGTTCCACGTGGCGCCACGTTCGGTGCAGATCTTGTTGTACAAGAAGCAGTAGTAGTCGAGACCCACAGTGTATAGCGGGCTCAGCGTGATGTCAGAAAAGTCGAGCGTGGTGAGAAACGGCAGCCCCGAAAAGCTCCCCGAGAAAGTCGTCCAGCCGACTTCGCCGACGGAAGTGATTTTCGTGAGCGAGTTCACGAAGTTGAGGAATTCTTGGCTCCACTGCAGGATTTCCGCATCGGTGAAAGTCGGCGTAGCATCGTCATCTGTAGTGGCGGTCGTCAGCCGTCGTGCTCGCGCTTGCAATTCTGAAAGCAAGTCCGCGTCGAGCTGCCGTGGCTGCGGAACATAGTCAGGGGGCAGCGGGGTCGCCGGACGGATGTTGCCGTGCGCGAAGATGGAAGTGTCTATGTTCCCTTCTTTCGTTCTCGAAGTGGCCGTGGAGGTCGATGCAAGCCTATCTTTTGCTTTCTGCAACGGTCTCGACGACACGACCGGTCTCGTCGATGTGTTGTTTTGCTTTTGGTTTTGCAGCCCTGCATCTACTGTTTCGGCCGACGCGCTGAGCGCCGGGGTGCTCCCCTTGACGCCTGAAGTGTCCCCCGAACTCCGCCTTTGCAGCAATCTCTCGACGTCCGCGCTTTCCCCGGCGCCAATGACCGCACCCCACCCCTCCTCGCCGGCGTCAGCTGCGAGGATCAGAGGATCGCTCTTTGTGTACCAAGACTCGAAGGCCGTGCCCACCACCACCACTGTATACGCCCCCGCCCCCGGGTACGCGAATTTGACGTCCCGTAGCTGCAGGCCTGCCGTCAGCCGCAGGTGGCTCGCGCCGCTGTCGCCCCAGTACACGGTTGCGTCATAGTCCAATCCCGGCACCAGCGGCAGCCGCACCGTCTTCGCCGCGTCGAGTGTCAAGGTGAACCGCAGCGGCTCGAGGCAGCCCACGGGGATCACAAAACCGCCCGGCGGCACGCAGGCGCCGGGTCTGTAGGCGGCCCGCACCACCGCGTCCCGGATTGCCGTCGCGGTTGTCCTCCGGGTCTCCGGCGTCGCGCAGTGCGCGCTTTTGAACATGTCGGTGACAATGGCGAACGAGTTGAACTGCCACCGGCTCAAACAGGGGTTCGCTTGCGCGGCGTCCATAAACATGCCGGAGAAGTCCAGCACGTTCCCCACGTTCCAGTATACCACGCCCCACGGGTTGAACTCCGTGTCCCGGAACATGTTCTTCATGGACGTCGCCTTCCCGACGTCCCAGAAGGAAACCTCGGGCTCGCGAAACACGCCGCGAACTCCCTCGAACATGGAGTCAAAATTTCCCACATTGGACGTATCCCAGTCTTTAAAGTATTCTTTCAGCGGGTCCTCGGGCAGGCCGAAGAGGGAGCCGAATTCCAGTCCGAAGCGGGTGTTCGTGGGATTCGAGCCAAAAGTGGCGTGCGCGAACATGAAGCTCATGTCGGTGACGGAGGGGAAGTAGGCAGCGAACACCGGCTTAGGCGGGACCGTGAGCAGGCCGTTGCAGAACTGATAGAGGTGGGCGAATAGCAGGTGTCCGTGAGTTCCCAGCGACCAGAGGTGTCGCCAGGACTCTTTCCACGCCTTCACCTTGGCCAGATCCGAAGGCGAAAAACTGCTCGCGTCGGCCCAGCCGTTGATCTTTCCGCGGATCACCACGTGGTAGTACCCGGCCTCGGGGTACGTGTGCTCGTAAAGCTCGGGCGGCGCTTGCGCGGCCGTGCCAGAGTTCGTGCCCAAGGACCAAACCTGCTGAAACACGTCGGCCTTGACAGGTTGGTCCCAGTGAACCGTGTACTCGTGGCCCGCGGTGGCGGGATTCACGTCGATCGGCAGCCGCACGGTGGTCCCGGGCGCGGCGATGTGGATCGTGACCCGGAAGGGTGCGTCCCCGGGGCAGCGCAGGTCGCCGCCGCTGTAGTACTTGGACTCCTTCGCGTAGTCTTCCGCCCGCGGCACCCCCATTTCCACGCCCGTATCGTTGCCGAACCACTCATCCGCGCACCGCTTCGCGCCTCCGTTTTGGCTCGCCTGCAGCGCCCAGGCGGTCGCTCCGGCGATCGCCGCGGACGCGCCCGCGCTGGTGCCGTCCTTGCTTCCCGACAGAAACAGCGCGTTGTTCTCCAGCAGCCCCTCGTATTTGACTGACGTGCTCATGCGGTTTACCCCCGCGGTTTGGAACCAGTAGTGCAGGTTCGGCGTGCCGCAGTGGTTGTTACGGAACATGAATTTCAGAGTTGTGGCGCTCCCGATGTCCCAGAACGATACGCAAGGCTGCGCCTTTTTCGCTCCGTAAAACATTTTCCACATACTCGTCACTTGGCCCGTGGACCACTTGGACACGTCGATGGTGGCTGCACGCGCTTGCAAGAACATCTTGTCGAAATCCGTCGCCTTCGCCGTGTTCCAGTTCCCCAGCCGCGGGTTCGCCTTATGCGCCTGCTCGAACATGCTGCGAAAGTTTTTTCCGCTGCCCACGTTCCAGTGTTCCATGTTCGGGGTGGCGAGGGGCGCGTTCTTCAGAAACTCTGAGAAGTCCTCCACGCTCCCGACGTCCCAACTGTCCACCTGCGGGTTCACCCAGGGCGCGTCGCGAAACATGGCGTGCACCGATTTCACGCGGCTCGTGTCCCACTTCGCCACCGTCTGCTTGCTCGTGTTCAGCCCGACGTAGGTCTCCGCGAACATGAGGGACAAGTCCTTCACGTTGCTCATGTCCCAGGTGCCCAGCCCGTACACAGTGTGCAGCGCCACGCAGCCCTGGAACATGCGGGACATGTCGGTGATCGCCGAAGTGATCCAGCCCGTGCCGTTCACGAGCCGGAGCGAGTGGGAGCCGAGGAACATACCGGACAAAGACTTCACCGCGGGGTTTTTGATCACGTCGCCCAGAATGCTCGCGGTGGGCAGCTCCTCCAGCCCCGTGCAGCCCAGCAGCAGGTC
>RXOD01006519.1:0-10092 GCA_005223375.1 Amoebophrya sp. AT5.2 | reverse complement strand
CGCCGTGGCCCGCGCGAACGCGGTGCGCAGTTGGCCGTGCGCCCAGACGCTTTTCCGGGGCCCAAAAGACAAGCACAAGTCCTCGCTGACGGTCGTCAACCTCGGTCTACACGACGCGACTTCTCTGCTTTTCCGTACGCGAATAGGCCCAGGGCTGCTCAATTGCAACAGCTGCGGCAGTAGCTGCTGCATCAGCGAGACCGCCCACGCTGGGCACTAGATGTCTCGCACTTGTGGCAACAGAGTCACAATCTTCGCAAACCATATCACACCCCTTCCCAAACCACATCCAGCGCGCCTCTTCTCAACCCGTGTCATGGCGCTATGTGTAGGGCATGGATGGAGGGGCTTGGGCGTGCTGAAGTCCTACCATGTGACGCGCTGCAATCATTTTACAAGCAGCGCGGCGCCTGGATCCAGCGAAAAGGCGGGGGGGGGCGTACGTACATACTTTCTGGTCGTTTCGCTGCCTTTTCGCCCGCGAAAAGTCTGGCAAAGATGGACGGGCTCATATTATTCACCACGATGTTACCTTCATGCGTCGAACAGCGTGTCGAACAGCAGCACGGTCTTTCGCATTTCTTCAACCCTTCGCCGCACCGATAGATGGTCAGGGAGATGATCAGGGAGGGGCCCCGGGGGATGGTCTGGGAGGGGTCCGGGAGACTAGACAGGGGGCTCGGAAGAAGGCTTGGAAGAGTGCTGGGGCGGAGTCCGGGCGGGGTCCCTGGAGAGGACCCGGGAGGGGTCCCGGGGGGTAGTCCGGAAAAGGCTCGAGAGGGATCCGGAAGAGGGCTCGGACGAGGGCTCGAGAGGGGGCTCCGGGAGAGGGCTCTGGGAAAGACCTCGGGAGGGGTCCCGGAGAGACACCGGGAGGGGTCTGGGAGAGGGTTCGGGAGGGGTCTGGGAGAGGCCTCGGGAAGGGTCCGCTAGAGGCCTCAGAGGGGCACGGAAGAGGTCTTGGGAAGGGTCCGAGAGGGTCTGGGAGAGGGCTCGGGAAGGGTCTGCGAGAGGCCTCGGGGGGGTCCGGGAGAGGCCCCGGGAGGGGGCTCGGGAGAACTTTCGCGCCCCCGGTGCCCGTCAGTGGCGTCTTCTTGGCCCTCGACGACGACTTACTTTGAACAATAACTGCCAGCCTTAGCCTTCTGCCACTTTAAGCGTAGAACTAAAGCCCTTCCGCCGCGCCGCAGGCGCGGCGAGTGCTTGATATTCACCACGATGTTACCTTGAACTCCACGTTGCCCCACATCGCGTCGAACAGCAGCGTGTAGTGGTCGCTGCCCTGCTGCTCGATGTCCTCCTTCTCCAACCTCGCATTCTCGTCCAAGTTCTCCTTCACAAAATTCTCCTCCTCCACCTCGTCCAAGTGGGTCACGGTCTGCACCGTCTTCAGCACCTGCATAGCGCCTCCGAGCATCCTATATCGTCCGGATTTTCTTTTTCAACAGTTTATTACGTGTTAGGCTCCGACGTCGTGGCGGCGAGGATCGTCTGCGCAAGCATGCAGAACGTGCTGCGAGAGAGAAGAGTCGTCTTCATCTCGCCAGAGGACGCACGACCCTGACAGGTCCGTGTCTGTGATCATTTTGCTACCACGTCGTGCGGCGGAGACGAAGTTGACGTACAGGATTCAGAAAAGCACTTGAAGTTGAAAAAAACAACACACGCACGCCTCTAAACTTGGCGCCAAAGCTAGACAACGAATATACCTGTATCTATCTACTTTACATTCATTCATTCATTCATTCGCGCATGGTCACAAAAGTCCTATCTACTTTACCTTTATATATAATTGTTGTTGGGTTTATTGATCAGCATCAGCGTCAGTTATTCAGCAACTGCTTCGGCTCCCTCGTAGAAGTTTGGTGCACGAATGCGAATCTTTCCTGTTCCACCCCCCACAATTTTGTGCCAGCAGTGCAGTCACGACGTTCATTTATTACCCTCTGCCGGATATTTGGAGGGAGCCATCCCCATCCCACGACCGAATGCGAGTCCTCCCTGATGCACACTATCTAAGCACTCCAACACGAAGCTACGATAACGAAACGCGACGACTAATGTTTTGACAATGACAAAGGCAAACACATTGATATCAGAAGCAGACTCTTCACGTTTGACCCTTTCTTAGAGCGCATTTCAGGCAGAGACGGAGACTACGAGCAGCAAAGAAGACAAATTCGATGGCTGCGGGGGCACAGCCGAAGACAACAATAAAACCCAGCGAGCAGAACGAGAAGCACGTCGAAGAAGTGGAGTAGTTTCTCTGACTGTGAGATCGCCGCCATGAGAAAAAGGAGCAGACAGCGAATGACGACGAGCACATCTTTCAACACGCTGACTTTTCATGGTTCGTCATCAATTCAACCATGTCGGCGCCTTTGGCCGAATAATATCTCCGGAAATTAAGTTTCATCTTGATCTTTGTATTCGTGCTTGTAAAAACTCGCTCTCGCACGCAATGAATTAGGCGTCGACATCCATTCCGCCGCTGCTCCCTCCGGCTGCCGCCGCCGCGGCGCCGCGCAGCGTCATTGCGATGGCCAGCAATTCTCGCTTCACCTCCTGCCCGATGCCACACTCGTGGCAGTGCACCTTCAGAAGCTGCTTCAGTTTGAGTCGTTGTTCCTCGCTGAATTCGCCCTTGTATCGCTGCACGAAGACAAGCAGGCACCGGTGCCAGACCAACGGCAGCTCGCGCTCGTCCTCCAGAAAGGAGTAGAAGTGGTCGACCAATTTGCCGATCACCGAGTAGGGAAGAGAGTACCTGGCGGTGCGTTTGGATAAGGTTATAAAGATTCGTTTCCACCGACATATTCCAACTATAGTCATCGTCGCGCAATGGCAATTTTTCTCCTGCTGGCCGCATGAATGTTGAGAAAATAAACATCACAACGTCAGTACTTTTTGTTGATTAGCGCGGCCATGAACATGGCTGTTGTGCCGTACCACGGCGAGAATTCCGCCATCCGCACGAGCGTTGCGCTTGCGTGCAGCACCGGCACGGAGATTTTCCCGAGCACCGAGCAGATGATGTGGGCTTCCCGCAGCGTGCAGCTCTCCAGCGCCAGCGGCAGCAAAATTCCCTTCATGAACGCCCCCGGCTTGAACATCGCCTTCTTCAACGACTCGTAGTAGTGGAAGTTCAGCTTTTTGTTCTCCGCCATGTCCTGTCTTATCGCCGGGAGCAGGACGAGGTTGAAGAAGCGCTGCGCCATCTTCGCGTTTAGCTGCGACGCAAAGATTTTTGTGGCCTCGCGCATGGCGTTCGCGGACCAGTCCAGCGGATTAGTCAAACACAGCACCTCCTCCCAGTTCACCAGAGACGGGATGTGGAGGAAGGGCTTCGGCATCTTCCCGGACTTGTAGGTCTTGAGCCACTGGCCGATCTCCGAGTACACTTTGATCACCTTGGGCGAGAGCTGGTTCCTGTGCTGCTCCTGATTGGCCTCCGTCGCGACGTTCTGCTGCGCAGCCGCCTGGTGGGCCGCCCCAGAGGAACTTGCGCTCGCACCTCCCCCGCCGGGACCAAAGATCGCGGCATCTTCGGCGTTCCGCTCCTGGAGCTTCTGCATCACCATGTCGGCAAGGGTCGTCCCGCGCTTTTCTACTTCTCCTGTCGACGCGGTCGCCGGCACATCACGACCACTGGGCGGCATGAACAGCGCAAGGGCCTGTTCCTCCTCCGGCGACAACTGCGTGGAGTCGCCGGCGAGGAACTTTAGCTCCTCCTCGTCGGGAACGAAAACAGGCTTGCCGTCGTCTTCCGCCTCGTCGAGCTCTGTCTTCTGGAGTTCTCGCTCCTCGAGGTAGGAAGCGTCCTCGCGTGCGCCGTGGAGGTCGAGGTCAACCTCCTCCGCGCGCTGCTCGGTGATCGAGTCCAACACTTTTTTTGTCATCTTCTGGTCCAAGCCGTCGAGCCCGCCGTCCTCGTTTCCGTCGCCCAAGGAAGCTGATAGATTTGGTGGATCGCCATTGGGGTCGTGCTGGGGATAAATGGTTTTGCAAAGGCTATAAGGTCGGCGGCTTTCATCGCGTACGAAAGTATGTAGCAAGGAAGTAGTACCCTTTGTCCGGTTTGGCTTCTTCCGGGGCTCCGCTCGCAGATTCCGCGTCGCATCATCGTGGTCGATCTGCATGCCTAGCGGGCCGTGCCGCATCGTAGTCTTATTCTTTTCTCTTGCGACTTTCGGCATGTTGGCTTCTGCCGATTTATTATATGTGCGCTATATTTATACGGTAGGTACTGGTACAACTACAAGTACGTCACCTATAAAACAATTACGCGTACCACCATAAGAAAAGAAGCGCAGCTAATCCTGGTCTGGTTTCACTTCTACTACCCAAATTGGATTATATATATACGTGCGTTTCGACGTTGGGTTGTATCGTGCTGCTGGTGGTCCGTGGCTATTGTTTGAGGGAACTAGAACCGGCACAAAGAAATCACGACACAAAGAGATCCAAGCGTCGCGTTGCTGATCGTTGACCAGAAGAAAAATTTGCGGATCGTCATCGATCTACTTGATCCATTGTTGCTTGCGTGATCTATTGCACGTGGGAGCCATGATCTGTAAGTGCCGAAGCAGCCGCCGGAAAAGGCTAGTGAACGTTGTGGAACGTTGGACGTTCTTGCAGCGTCTGCGCTTTCTTGCAGCACCTGCGAACTGTAGCGGAGGTTGCCGCGCGACCGCGACGGATGCTTCGAAACCAGGATAAGTAGCCTTTGCCTTCGTCCCTGCCTTTTTTTTCGACGTGCTGCTGCTATAATGTTTTTAGCTAGAGAAACAGTAGAAGCACAAGCACAACCCAAAAATACGTCGTCTCTGTCAAGTGTGTATCAGTCTGTAACGAAAGGCGTCGCCGTGCTGGTGGCCACTCAACATCAAACGTCCGAAGGTGATTCTTGGAAAGCACGCATCTACCTGGCATCATATTGTAACGAGGAATCGCTTCAAAAAACACCCGCCTCGCCCATTCCAATCCCGCCTTCCCCGAGCCACCACGCACCGACCCACCTTAAACTTAATGTCGCTATTCGTGAATTAGTTTAGGAGTCTCGGGGGACTTATGCCCCGTCGTATCTCGACGTCCCCCTGACGCTGACGGAGGTATCGCCTAGTTCTGTTCGTGATCGTGTTACCAAATTATATTGAAGGAGCGTCCAAATATCGAAGTCGAAGAGTGGATATGGGCTAGGAAGAAATAATAGAAAAAGATTGACTCGAAACCAAGAAGCGAAATGTACGAAAGTCGGAGTACTACAAACGCTAAAAACGATGAGATGACGGTACGAATGTGCAAACTGTGTGAGTCTGGCCATTCGTTCGGGATCCGCTGGAAGAAAATGCGACAAGCGCAAGAATTCCACCTCGGCTGCATCAGCGCCCGACCGACTCACCTATTGCTTCTTCGAAAATGAAGTTGACGCGAGGAGGCTGCGCACTTCATCTGGCTAGGCCGCGTCTGCGCACGACCACGCGGTATTTGGTTTCCGGCGCCTGCTTCGTCGTCCCTTTTGAGTACTTCTAGAACCCCCTCACAATTCTTCCTTTTCTTCGTCGATGTCTTCTTCGTCGAGGCCCTCCTCGCCATCCTCCAACTCGTCCTCGGGGTCCATGTCGTCGAGCTTGTCCAGTTCGTCCAACTCCGGCATCGGCTCCAATTTCCCCGATGCCACATCCTCGAAGAAGGTCCCGATCGAGTCCACGGTCAACGTTGCCGGTGCCTCAGCGAAAGAGCGGACAAACTTCTCAACCTGGGTGTTTCGATTCCTTATATATTCCTAGCCCTAGTTTCAATTATAGAAGCAAGAAGTAGGCAAGCACTTACTCGTTGCTGAAGAAACGGTAAAGAACAGGCTGCGTGATCCGGCTACGATGTGTCGCGACAGCGGTGAGCACGAATTGACGCTGTGCACAGAGAGCTTTTCAAAAAGACATACTGTGTACAGTGTACTCATCAAAAAGAAAAACTTATCCGATGTATAAATCATTTACCTTCGCCTCGCCCTCGCCCATGAGGTCCCCGCGCTGCAGAACGATAGTTGGGTAGTTAGCGCAGCCGAGCTCTTCTCGTGCGTGGGCTTCGAATTCCGCAACATCCAACCACACGAAGGGGTACCTGTTCCAAGCATTTTTTTAAGAAGTGCATCGTGACCGCTCGAATCGTTCGATCGAATACGAACGGCTACCGTGTCGCATGCTTGTAAAAAACTACGGACACGGGGGGTTTTTGAAAGGCTAAGACGGGTAGCAAGAATGGAATGTACGTCTCCCCTCCGGCGGCGACCTGTTTCGCGTGGGCCGCCACGAGTGCCGGCGAGACCTCCTTCAGCTGAGCATCGATCGTGTTCGGGTCGAGGCATACCCAGAAAAGACCTGAACGATTCGTTCAGTGGAGAACGCGATCGCGATTTTTAGAAATTTAAATTTTCGCAGCTCCACTCCGCGATAGAAGTACACCATACCAGAACAGCGCATAAGAGTATTCATACAAACATAGTCCTAATTTTTGCTATTGCTTCGCTATCGGTTTCGGTATCGCTGTCCATCTCCATCATTGCCTAGATGAACAAGCTAGAAGTGAGAGTACCCTTCCCGGCCTTCTCGACGTAAAGCTCGAAGTTGTCCTCGTTGATCTGCCCGAAGCTTGGCGCGCGCTCGCTCTTCACCCACAGGTCCATGTCCTTCGCCTCAAACGTTCCGCTGAAGCTCACCTGTTCATCACGTGGTCATGAATCATCGGAAAGTAAAACGAAACTGAATTAATTTCATCATCTCAAAATATTGCGGTGTGTCGTGGTTCAGCGGACGTTATCTCGTTCGGCTGCTGGCTGTCGCTGTCGTGACAGTGACCTTTAGAGTTTTCTACTGGTACTGCCGAAGGATTCCCCCACCGCGGCAGCACTGAGTGCTGCTTAACAACCATGCAATCAACCGTCGAAATTCGAAATCGAATTCTGTGTGCGTTGACTAAAGAATGTAGTACCCAAATCGTTTACGACATGAAACAGGTAGGTAATGGTAAGCGCTTACCTTTTCCGCCGTTCCTTTGTAGAGGGTGAGGGACGGCGCAGCCGCTTCGACGAAGAGGAAGTTGGTCATGGAAGTGTTGGTGGCGACCGTGGTGATTTCCTCGAGTACCTTCTTGTCTCCCTCCGCCACAACGAGGGCCTGGCTCCACTTGCGCCCCTCGATGCTCTCAGCCAGCGTAGCAGCGTCCACCGTCTTCACAACTGGTGACATCATTTCATTTTTAGATTTTTTTTGCTTTGCGTTCTGGGCCCCGGTTCATCTTTTTGTCCCCAACCGTGTTCAAGGACATCAAACTTCTTGCCATAGTTAGTGGCGACAGACGTAGACGACGTGACCTCCGAAGATGTTGAACGCCTGAAGCTGAACTGAATGACGCAAAAAAAATAAAATAACAAATCAGTACGCGGTCCCATGTTGTCCCTGACCCAGTCGACGATTCCGTCGGCGGTCCGTGGTCCCGTGTAGTCCTTTTTGTTGCCCTTCACGAACCAGTACAGAGTCGGGTAGCCTTCCACTTTGTGCTGGGATGCGATGTCCTGCTCGACGGTCGCGTCGACCTCCGCAAGAACTACGCCGTCCGCCTTCAACGTCTCCGCAGCCGAAATGTAGTCCGCAGCCATTCCCTGTGTGAATTATATGCACCAATAAATTTAGATTTTTTTTTTTGCTGATGCTGCAGAAGCATCAGCCGCTTCCTCTACGGAGCGTCGTGCGAAAAATCAACACTCCTGCCAAGTCCAGCAGGCACCTCGGCTATCATACATGAAACTTGGTTCCCCTGGTGTGAAAGCAAGCCAAGTACTAGTTAAAAAGTTATCCGAAGACGTAAAATCAACGGTGGAAGTGCTCCTCATAGTTCGGTGGGTTTTTTTACCTTGCAGTGTCCGCACCATGGGGCGTAGAATTTCACGAGCACAAACTCGTTCTCAAGGACTTCGGCTGCATTTTTTGACGTCATTTGCACCACCTCTGACGCGGCCGCAGCCTCATCCTCGGCAACGGCGGATGACCACGCTGCGGCGGTAAGCAAAGCTCCTCGAAAAAAGCCCATCCTGCTTTGTTCTTGAGTGATAGCGCCTTCGGGGGGACTCTAGCAGTTATCACGCCTGGTGACTTAGGCTTTCCCCTCGCCTTTGCTGGATACTTACAAACTCTGACCTTTGACTACCTCGTTGTAAAGAAAAAGGAAAAGCGAATGGAATTGCGTGGAGCAATGGCAATGCTAGTCAATGACTACAACGCCGGCGGAGCCGGTTGTACTACTACCTGGCAGTTATCAAAGGGTAAGGGCGTCGACGCTTGCCGTCAGAGTCGCCGAGGTAGAGAAACTCAAATTAATACTGTATCTGGAGGAACTGATAATAGACTTTGTAGTCTTCTACGCAATGAATTTATAGAGAAAGATACGCGTAGCAGCAAACGGAATCCCGACGTTCTTGAACTGTTATTTCCTACCACAACCTGTGCATGGGCTGTTGCGCCTCGATGCGAGGAAAAGCATCGATTGAGGAGAAGAATTCGTTATCATTGGAAAGGAGAATAGCAAGAGCAAGAGTTTAGTCGCTGAAATCTATGGCTCACTCATTGAGGCTTCGGCTCGTTGTCTGGCTGACATTTTTGAACACGCGTTGATTTCAAAGATGTGATATTTTTTCGTGTCCTTCATCGTGGAGGAGCGCCATGTTTTCATAAAAGCCGATCAGATCGATCGATCGGATGATTCGCCGTTGCGCTGAATGCCAATGAATCGGTCCTTCTCGCTTGTTATACGAGTACGACAGGCTGGAAATTATAAAAATAATTGCAAACAATCATGCAGGCTCAGGGTCGCAGCAAGCATTCATCAGTCCTCCCTCTCGCATATGCATTTCTTTGCGTTTGCGCGTAGCAGAAGCTCGATGAATCCAACTACATTCCGGTGGGCGCGATGGCGACGTCCGGCTGCGGCAGTCCCCACTGGTGGCCGCCCCAGCCGTCCATGGCGCAGTAGTCCCAGGTCCAGCGGTTCCGCCCCAGAAAGCGATCCGACTCCTGCCCCTTCCCGTCCAGGCAGCTCATTTCCACGGGACACACCGCGAAGCCGTTGGTCATACCAGGTATCGTCCTGCAGATCTGCTCCCCAGCGCTGGGCAGTCGCGTGGGCGCCGGCGGCTTGTCCCCGGGCTGGTACTGACCGGCGAACAGAGCTGCAAACCGATCTTTCAAGGGCAGCTTCTTCACCCAGGCTTCCGCACCCGTCGGCGGGTCGCGGAGAAAATCCTTTTTGCCGACGTAAGTCTCGTACTTCTTGGTGAAGAAATCGCGCCAATACCCCATCTTTTTGCCGATCGAAGTGGTCTCGCCGGTCTTCAGATTCGTGCTCTCGCTCACGCAGGTGCAGCCGGGATGAGCGGTGCGAACCACTTTCGGGGGAGCGATCACTGCGAGGAGTTTTGGGGGGAAATGGCAAAATCGAATTCGGAAGGTACTCGCAAGTTCTTCTTTATGTTGTTCATCATCTTCTTGCAGCGCCGGACTCTTTTTAGTAGTATCTTCTCCACCATGTTTATGTCTTACCTGCGGTGCTGACTTTGTCCTGCGGTTTTGGTACCGCGCAGTAGTCCCAGAAATGTGTAGTTGCTGTCGGGCCCGTATCCACCGGATACACGCCCCCGCCCACCGCGTCGTCCCGCAAATACAGTCTGTGGTCGAACCCCGTGGGGTCCACCGAGCCGCTCCCGCCGGACAGCAGTCCACAGCTCTTGCCCGGGTTTACACGACACCACGTGAACGGCATGCCCTGCTCCCGGCCGCACTCCGACGCGCACTCGCAGCCGGCGGAGGTCTTCAGACTCGTGTCCAGCGGGTTCAGGCCCGAGTTGTCCGCCGCGACCGTTGCGCTCTCCGCGCTCAACTGCCCCTCCGTCACCGTCAGCTTCGGGCGTCCCTTCGCGTTTCCCGCTCCGACGCGCAGCTTCGCCTGCAACACCGCGACCTTGCCCAGCGCCTCGTCCAGCGCCTCCACCGCGGCGCGCGACCCGTTCAGCAGCCGCTCCAGCTTGGTCACCCGCAGCCG
>RXOD01006518.1:0-10095 GCA_005223375.1 Amoebophrya sp. AT5.2 | reverse complement strand
CCCCGCCGGCCTCTTGCGGCGGGGGAAATGCCGGGCGCGGCACGCAGCGGAATGGGAGCGGTTGGAGGCGGCTCGTGGTGCGGGACGCGATAACGAACAAGGCCACGACTCCGCCAGAGGACGTGGCGCAGCTGCTGCAGGATAATTCTAATCAGGTTCCTGCTTTTCAGATGCTGGCGAAGCTCTGCGAGCGGAAGCAGATGCAGAAATCGGCGTCCGCGATGCTGTCGCCCCGAGCGGGCGCGAAGCTGAAGGCGCACGGAGCAGACGCCACACCCGGCGACCCGTTCGGGCCACTAGAAACCGCCCAGCAGGACGAAGAAGAGCCCCGAGCGGGTAGCCAGCGGCCCCGGGTGGTAAGGCTGCAGCCGGCTCAAGCCCGCTCCCTGTCCCTGCGGCCAGCACCGAAGAAGACGCGCCGAGCCCTGCCGCCCCAGGAAATCTCGCAAGGTGAAGCCAGATGGGAGCTGGCAGCAGAGCTGGCGCAAACCCTCCGGGAGACGGCGCGAAAGAACGCAGGGCCCCCGTTGCGCTCGACGTCTTCGCCGCAGTATGACGATTGCGACCCGCGCGAAGACGATCCGCAGTCTTACCCATGCCGATGCGACACGTAAAGAGGGAGGGACCTGCCACAAAGGTGTAGCTGCTCACAGAACCAAAAGCACTACAGACAGCGCCTCACTTCTAACGTGTCTCGGGCGTCGGTATTGGTGACCAAATGGACGAGCAGGAAGCCAAGCGCAAAGGGAAGCAGAAAGCAAGGGCGGGCGAGGCTGTTTGACGCCTTCGAAGCCGACAGGTGGGCGCTGCCCCGTCCACGGGGCACAAGGCGCGCAGATCAAAGGAAAGAAACACGACAGGCCGCGCGCACCGAAGACGCCACGCCGCCGGCCCTCGCGGTCGTCTCTTCTACCACGAGGCCAACGCGAGAACTCCGCTCGACGAATTCCACGCGTGGCGGGATGACCGCCGCCGGGGGATCGCTCTGCGCAGCATCGACATCCTGACGGGGTTCCCGCCCCTGCTGCGCGGGCGGCTTCTCCCCATCTTCAAGACCGTGCCAAATTTCCAGGCGACCGCATTCGAACAAGCGGCAACGCAGGCGCAGGCCGACTCCCGCTAATAGAAACAGCCCGGGCGCTGCAGGTGGCGGCGGGCGCCCGCGCGGGCACCTGGGCCGGAATTACACTCCGCATCACTACGCAGAGCCCGAAGCGATGCAACTTGCTAGAAAGCTGGGGCACCGGCGTAGGAGCGCCGAGCCCTGGCCCCGCCTCGGAGTTCGTTTAGGAAAAGCCGTCCCGCGTCGAGTGGGTCCATGTGCGTTACATTGCTCGCGCATCGCATCCCGCTGGATCCTCAGCCTGCTCGACGCCTTCTGCGATGCCGCCCGCATCGCAGCCGCCACGAGTTGCCGAAAGGCCCCGGACTTCTAAAACGGGCGCGGAGTCTTCTTCGCTTTTCTTTGAGACCCCGCCGCACCGACGCGCGCCGGCCCACGGCCGCCACTGCGTTGCCAAAGCGCTGCGCGACCGCGGGGACCCAGGGAGCGAATGCCGCGAGAGCCCTGCGAACATCGCACCGCGCCAGCTTATGCACTCACCGTCTTCAGTCGATGCGGGAAGCGCGGGCGTTTGCGATGGCGGGCCATCTCTCCGCGACGCTGCGGAGTCACACAATGCAGGGAGTGGCGCTCGGATGGGGGTGGCACGGGTCTGGGCCAGCGCCGCCATACCGTGGAGCGACTCACGTGCATCCGCGTCGTCCAATCTGGCCGAGGAATTGGAAAAATTCGGAGCCAGTGAGCCTCGCGCGCTCTTGCCGCATGGGAGGCGCGATAGCTGGGGGGCGTATGCGGCGTGGTACGAGTACGAGAGCCAGCGGACCCCCCTCCCCCCGGGGAGGAGGAGTGGACCCGGCAGGAGGCCTGAGGCGGACGCTCGGAGAGTGCGCAGCCTTCCTAATTTTGGCGGCGGCGGACATCGGGATCGGCAGTAGCGCTGCTAACGCGAAGGCGGAAGATCTGGGCGCGGCGCTCAATACCTCGCGCACCATGTGCCGGACATGGTCGGTCGACGGCTCGCGCTTTCAGCGGCCAAGGCGCTCGCGGTTTTGGGTTTGGGTTTCAACATGGACCCGCCCCGCTCCGGCTGGCCTTCTCGTGGCTCCAGCGAGCGTGGGGCGGTCGAGCGGCTCGCCAGTGCTTGGCTGTGCAGCTACCGGGGCCCTCCAGGTCACGGCGCGCGAGAAGATCCGCAAGGGAATCAGCGGGCAGGGCGGGCCCGGGCTGCTTCACGGCATGGCGCCCCGGGGCCCTCTTCCAGTTCGTGGGCCGTTGCCGCGGGCGCATGCCTCAGACCGTCGAGGGCCGGGACCTCCCCGAGCAGTGCCGCGGGTGCGGAGTATGTCGCGCCTTGCTGGTGCGAGGACGACGGCGATTGGCCTCGGCTGCAGTCAGTGGGACCCGGAGAAGAGCGCCACGATGCTGCTGCAGGAGACGCGCGCGGCGCTGGCCCCCTGGAAAAGCACTAGCTACCCACGGCGCCCGGCCATCTACGGCCGACGGCTTCGCCAGAGGCCACCCCTGGCACGGCAGTCCCGTCGAAAAATGCGCCCTGGTGGAGACTCCTACTTGGCACGTGAAGACGGCCGGGGTACACGTGACGCGTATGCTATAAAACCGCACCGGGACCAGTCAAAGATCTTCGCGATCCTCTACGACAACTCGCCCGCGTTCAGTGTGCTCTGTTATTGTGGTAAAAAAAGCGTCGGCGACGGGCCTCGTGCAGACGGGGTGTACGGTCCTGCTGCGTAAGGACCCCACCGATTTGGGAGCAATCAAAGGGGGGGCCTGGCGGGTCTGCATCGCGCGCGATAAGGGTACGCCCGACGCCGTGACCGCGCTGACCACCAGCACGCACAAGCTGTGCCTGCATTTGCGGAACACTACGAGCCACAGAGGCCGCGCCGCGGCTGATGGGCGGGGCCAGCAACCGCCCAGGGATCTACGTGAAGAATCGGGGCGCGCGCTGCTCAAGCGGCACGAGGCCGCGAAAAATAGCCACAAAAACAGGAAAAGACCGCGGGGAAGAAGAGCAGGGAGAGTGGGAAGCGCCTGCAAATGGGGAAAAACGAAAGAAAAGGCGACAGACTGGCGCAGCTCGAGCGCGGAGGCAAGGAGCTACAGCGCGAAGCCTGGCGGAGTCGCTCCGGCTCGCTCGAAGTTAGCACAGGCGACGAGAATGGCGCGCGTGGACTGATCGAGTAAGACAGAGGAAGGAGGCCCGAACAAATTCCCACACAGACAGCCAATAAGCTGCGCGCACAAATATCCACAAAAGTCAGCAAACAAACAGGAAAGCGGGCGCGCCAGCTCATCGCCCCCGCCTGGCTTTACAGATTACGCACCGACAGCGCTACAATTCGCGCCCGAGTCCTCTGGCCTGATTTTTTAGCGAGGAGAGCCAGCCGCATCGCCGAGGCGCGTGCGCGGTTCACCCAGTTCCATGCGGATAACCGGCGCCGATCTTTTCCGGCCAGTCTCACCCGCTCGACATCGACCAATCACACGGACCCCGCCGCGTTCTTCTGGCCAAGATCGCGGCCCCGCTGGGGGGGGGCTCCACGATGAGAGCACCAAAATGATCAGACTGGGCCTGTGCGAGGAGGTCACGGACCCGAGCGAGATCGCCACACCGCCCGCGCCCGCCTTCCCGAGGGACGACCTCGCCAAGATCCGCCACGCCATAGACTGCAGGGGGCACAACCTCCACAGCCGCCGGCTGGAAAAGATGACAAGCAAGGAGACGCGCACCACCCGGGAGACCTTCGACGGCCCCAACCGCCGAGAGGACAGGGGCCACGCGGCTGCAACGACAGAAACTCTTCGCCATGCAAAAAGACCAGACCGCGCTCCACGTCAGCCAGTGGCGATAGTTGTGGCAGAAAGCAGAAGGCAAACACTGCGCGCCCCGACTCGGCCGCGGATCTTCACGCATGGCGCAACTGGTACAGCAATGGGCCGAGTGGCATCGGCCGAGGAAATCAAAGCAACCATAGTGGAACCGGTGGCGAAATGCGCCCCCCTGTGGCTGGCCTTCGGCCTGTCTTCCACTCGGGCGCCCCTAGTGAGGCAAGTACGCGGCGAAAAAAGTCGAACCTTGGTGAAGCCAGTCGCGATCCGTGGCCCCGACCCGTGCCGCGCGCTGCGGGTTGACCCAGGCGAGGGATATCGTTTGAGATAGAAATCAAAATACGAGGAGCGCGCGAGAAGGGAGACGGAGTGCCGACGTGCGCAAGTGTACGAAGACCCGAGCCCTTGGGGGTGGGCCACCCAAACGCCTAGACCCGGGCAGTGTCCGAGCTGGCCAACGCGTGGCGCACGGAGAGCCCGGCACGCACGTCACCCCAGCCGCTTTGTCCTCGATGACGGCGCATGAGGAGCCGTCGGAAAGACTTGGGGGCGCCTGCCGCCCGGCCTGGCCGGAGCCGCTCGCCTCGCGACGAGCTTCGTTCTCGGCCGGCGTCCTCAGCACGAGAGCCATCGACTGCGGCCTCCTTGTGTGTTCGATTTCGCGTCTCCTCGTACTTTTTTTACTTTATGAGAACCAAACAAGTTCAAAACCCAAGCAACTGCAAAAATACACATCCCCGCTGAGCTCCCCCGCGAGCCAGGAGTGGCGCTGGAATCCCGCGTCCTGTGCACTTTCGAACTCGGTATGCGAAGTCGCTAGAACCTGTGGCGTAATAGGAAGCAACACTTTTTTCCCAAGCTCTTTAAGGCCTACACTACATCAACACTTTTCTTCGCCTAGCCTCATTGTTCTTCCGCCCCGTTGAAAATCTTAACATTTACAAGACACAGAAACAGAATAGTATCAATTACGCCGGACGGCCCGCCTCCTCGTCTTCTTCCAGGCGCGCAGGCAGACGTGCGGTTGCAGTTTAGGGATGTCTCCAGCCGAGCGATCCGAGCCGCCAGCGAATCGTCGAAGTGCGTAGCTGTAACAAGTGGGGCAGCGTTGAAATTTCTGCGTTACTGTTGGCGCGCTTGCAGCGGTGACAACTCTTTATTGCACCTACACCTTGCCGTGTATTAAAACTAAAAACTTACTATACTAACTTACATCTCGTCGACCGTACGGAGATCGAGGTTAGGTTGAGCGGGTCATTCGGGAGCTGGTACAACTTCTGCACCAGTTGGGTCGTGAGGTCCGAGGAGCCCTGCGTACCGAACACCGACTTGGATTCGTAGTGGCCCGGGCCGGGACTGTACGCCGTGGGCTTGTCGAAACGGTCCGCAAGGCCGAACATCGGGAGGTCTGGGAACCGGGAGGTCTGGACACCTGCTGCCCCTCGGCCGTGCGCGTTCGCCCCGTCGGTCTCTGTCTGGGGCTGGTGCAGCGATCAAGCGGAGTCGGGAAAGACGTCGCGGGAGAGAGATCGCCGCGCAATTATTTGTGGCGCCGTGGTCATCGTTCAAAAAGATACAGAAGTGTCCAAGTCGCAAGCGGCAGCAGATTTTGAATTATCGGTAGAGGTTGCATATACGTATGAATATGAAAAACGACGACCTTGATTTGATTTCTCTCGGATGAAGTGTGGACCTTGACGAACATACAAGGACGACTTTCCGTGTGGCCCAAGGAAAATAATTGAAATGGAACCAGTCTAGGTAGCGGCGTCTGCTTTCATCGAATCCTCAAAAAACGAAGTGCGCTCAAGACACGGCTCGAATGTCGAATCAACAAAAGCGATAAGCAAATCGATGCGCGGCGAGTGGACCCGATTCCAGCAGAACACAAGAGACATCCAGTACTGTAACGCAAGTATAAACTTGCAGCGTCCTTGCCAGATGTGCCCGTACTCCTTTCTGCGTCGCGCTCGCGGCGCAGTCACACACAAAAGCAAATGAGTGTTAGTCGTCTTGTCGCAATTTGTTACTGTGTTGGCGCCCTTCCTACAGCGCTTCCATGTAGCTTCCGGCTTTGAACTTTTCGGGATCATAGAACACGCAATTGACGTAGCGGCCGCCAAAGTAGCGATTGTGAAACTTTTGCTTCGCCAGTACGCCCGACTGGACGGTGGCAAACTCCAGAAAAATTCGCACCGACTGGTTGTCCGCGACGTCTTTCCCGGCCTCGATGATCTTGCAGGAGGATACTTTTCCGAACTTACCTGAACGTGATAAAAGTAGGATAGCTTCGTGTTCGTGCTGGTTCTCGTCAGATACTAAAACAGGAAGAGAAACAAAGTAATACTAGTACCAGCTTCCTCGGCCATTTCGTCGTGGAGGTCGTCGTCCACTTCGCCGCGGCCGACGGCGTTCATCATCACGATGACGTTACTGGGCGTCGTCTGCGGATTAAACTTCGCGACCGGGACCTCGGTGCCCTGCATAATCTGGCCGGCATGGGTGTCCGTCTTTCGCATGATCAAAGGAGCGGTTATACCTGTCAAGTCGCGGGAGTGGACGATGGAAACGGATTGGTTCCAAAACATTTGTTCATCTTGGGTTACATTCATAGTTGAATTTCTCGCCCTCGTGCGACACGAGTTCTTCTCTACCAAAACTTCTTCGTGCTCCCCGAACCGCATCCTCTGTGTTTCTAAGTATTTGCCCACATTTTACATTCTTGCAAAAATGTCCTGCGCACGTACTTACCTTGCTGCTCCTTCCCGAGCCCACTTCCCTCCTTCCACCCAAACTTCTTCATGTATGCGGTTGCTGCGTCATCTTCTTTCGGCTGTAACACCGCCTCCTGTGCCTTCCGATGCCGCTCCGCCTCCTTCTCTCGGTGTCGCCGTATAGAGGCCTCCTGCTCCGCACGCTTGCGCTTCTTCACGATCTCGTCGTAGTTATTCGGCTCCTGCGGGTCGTACCTTTTGTGGAGTTGGAGACGAAAAATAATAAGTTTTAGAGCATGAAGCTGGGTGAAAAAACGCCGAGAATGAATGAATGAAACAAACGCAAAAAATACTCTTGCATCAGCAATTTGTCCTCCTCTGTCAGAACCGCGGGGTTGAGCACGAACTTTTCGCCTGTGCCCGGACCGAAGCTGTAGGCGGAAGCCGCACTCCCCGGAGGAGTTGAGCCGGCGCTCCCTGCTGTGCTCGATGCCGCGGTGCTCACAAAGCCACTCGCAGACAGACCGTCTGGCGCTCCTGCTCCTGCGCCGAGCCCGACTCCCGCTGTCGTGCTATCGGGAAACCCTATACCGCCTCCCAATCCCGGAACCCCGGTTCCGGGTGGCTGCAGCAGCCCGTCCCCTATCGCAACCGGCTGACCGTCGATCTGCGCGACTTCTCCCGGTGGCTGGTGCATCCCGGCTGCAGCCTGCTGCATGCCCGTCGGCGATATCAGCGGCGTCGGTGCGGAGCCACTGGAAACTGTGCCGGGGACGACTGGCGCTGCAGCGCCCGTGGATGAAGAAGACGCTTCACTCGTTGTTCCCACCGTTATGCCGGCGGCAGCCATGGATCCCTGCGCGGCGGCAAGCTTCTTCTTGAGTAGAGCCTCTTTCTCCTGTTTGATCTTGGCGAGGTTCAGAGCCAAGTTCGCAGGCAGCCCCCCAGCCGCCTTTTTGCCGCCCCCAGCGGGCGCAAACATATTATCCATTTTTTTACCGGCTGCTTTTTAAAGGGTAAATCACTGCGGTCTGAAAATTGAGTATTACGGGTAGTACCTGAGTAATGACACTTCGAACCACCAAGGGCAAGGATTATATCGCATTAGGAAACTGCTTTGAACGGCGGAGAGACCTAACTAGCACTGTGGTCAGGCTATCGACCGACTGCTTCAATCGCAGATGGAACTAAGATACTCAACACTTCCTGTATAAAAATCCGCATCGTCGAGCTCAAAATTCAGTATCAATGGGGCCGCTGCAGATGGTCGATGCAAGTGGTGGATTGAGATTGTTGCCCAAGCGGCGTGCGATGAAGGCAACACCATCACGACAGACCAGAAACGATCGCGATTTGTGGTAGTGCTTTCAAATGATCACAATCACAAGTGGACGACGGAATTCGTAAATCAGCTTCGCGGAAATGGGTGCGAAGCCGAGTGCTCGAGGAAAGACATGTGGACTGAATTCAAGTTCGACTGACTCAAGTTATAAGGCGGGCACAAGCAAAACGAATAACAAAAAACCGGAGCAGCTTACAAGAAATGCAAATAACAATGGCGGAGAACAGCATCGATCTGCTTGCCGCCCTGTTGATTCATGCTGCGATTCAGTTCTGCAGGCGGCTCGCGAGCTGATGAGAAGTTGTCCTTCGTCGCATTCCAAGAGCGAAGCATTGAGAAGTGTTATAGGTGGGCACGACTCCAATAGCATTTCTGGCACTACATCCACATCAAGAGCAATCTGTCATCGGATCGGATCTCACACGAGCACATCGCTGCAGCTTCATAAGGCCACTGTTGCATAATTTGTAATGCGAAGACGCCCCGGCCTCTAAGTAGTTTTCCCTGCGACGAAAAAAAGTACTTAGTCAGACCAGCTGTCTTCCTCTTCCTCGTGGTCGTCATGGTTAAAAATGTCCATCAGGTCTCGATTTCCGCACTCGTCCGCGTGTTCCACCCGTTTCCCCGACCTAAAAAATTCCAGCACTCGCCGCGCCTCCTCCAGCTCTTTCGACTTGACCGCCGCCTCTGCGGCGCTATCGCCCTCCCCGCTCTGCTGCAGGGCCATTTGCTGCTGCAGAAGCTCGTCCACCTGCTCCTCCAGGAAGTTTTTCGTCTTCAGGCAGATGCTTGCCGCCGACAGCACAGAGTTCTCGTTCCGGTAGCGGTTCGGGGGCCCCACCGTCGCCGTGACGTCCTGAATCAGGTGGCTGCACGATCCGGGCACGACCGTCGCGGACGAGGAAGCCGAGGACGAGCTTCGCGCGCCGTCGTCCTCTTTCTCATGGTCACCCGTTGTTCCGCCACCATTCCCATTCTCAGTCTCATTCTGTGCCTGCTTCCGCAATGAAGAGAAGTAGCGCATCGTCTTTCCTACCGCGCTGTCCGGCTTCGCGCGCGCCTTCTCGGCGACGATGCGCGCGAAGAAGTTCTCGAACTTTCGGTTCCGGATGTGCTTCCGCTCCTCGTGGATTTTCTCGAACTCCTTGTCCTGCTTCCAGATGCTGCGCCACTTGGCGCGCTCCTCCTGCACGAGCTTCGGGTCGTGGCTGAACGAGCATTCGTCGCCCCGCCGGCACTTCTTCTTGTGGATCATCGCGTGACACACGTTGCGGCCAAAAAAGAACTTCTTGTCGTCCTCATTCTCGTCGACCTTGTTCTGGTCATTTGGGTCCTCGTTCTGTGGGTCATTATCTTGGTCTCCCGCGGCCTTCTTCTTCTTCTTTTTCTTCTTCTTGCCGGCGCCAGTGGCGGCTGGGTTCGCGGCTGTGGGGTTCGCGGGGTCCTGCGCGGGCTCCGCGGCTACCCCCTCTTCTGCGGGCTTGCTTTCCTCGCCGGCGGGGGCTTCGTCGCTGTCCTTCGCTGCTGCTGCATCCGTCATCTCGACGTCCGGCTGTACACCCAGACATTCTGCCTTCGGTTGCGCTTCTCCCGCAGCGCTCGCCGAATCGGTCTCTGGTTTCACCGGAATGCATTCGATATGATCCCCGTCTTCTCCTGCATTTTCCGCGCCCTCTTCCCCTACAGCGGTCATCCACCATGGATCCTGACGCCGATGCCGGAACGGACACCGGCCGCCGCGAGCGCAACGCCGGTAGAAATACTCGTACTGAAGACAAAGCGGGACCGTCTTGTCCTCGTCCTGGGGGCGGTTGCTGCCCCTCTTACGCGGCTCCAACTTGTCCCGAAGCGCTTCCTCGAATTTACCTGGGGAAGAAATTGGGATGAGATTGTTTCTTGCTTCGTCCAGCTGGTGGCGATACCGGTATGATAGATTAAGTGCCAATCTTAAGAATGAAACTGGTAAAGCCTTGGCGCATTTTCAGCCTGGGGCGGTCACAAGGTTGTTCGCATAATCCTCTCTGCCGCAGCAGGATCGGATTCAGAAGGTGTCCCAAGTACCGATCATCATTGCAGAGCGCCAGTTGACCTAACGTTGTTTTAGCGCATCTTGTTCAGCCTGGGGC
>RXOD01006517.1:0-10099 GCA_005223375.1 Amoebophrya sp. AT5.2 | reverse complement strand
GGAGCGAAAGCGTCGAGCCGAAGTTCGCCTGGTCGAGCGTGGAGAGGGTCGCGCCGAAAGTCGTGCGCGCATTAGCGGACATGGAACTGCCGAGTCTCGTGTGCGCGCGAATGCTCAGCGCCGAGCCGCAGTTCACGAAGTCCAGCACTGACATGGAGCCGCCGAGCCGGATCCAGTTGCCGCGGACCGAAATCGACGAGCCCAGATCGATCGCCTCGAGGACGGAGAGACGCGGAGAGAGGTAAGCCTTCCCCGCGCCGACGGAGAGCGACGACCCGACGCGCGCGAAGTTCCGGAGCGACAGGCTGCTGCCGGCGCTGGCCCAGTTCAACAGCGACAACGAAGATCCCGCGGTGACGCGAGACAACACGGAGATGTTGCTCCCCATCCTGATGGCGGAGCGGAGCGACAGGCTGCTGCCGAGGTTCATGAAGTCGAAGATGGACATTCGGCTACCAAACCGCACGGTCGAGCGAATACTGCACGTCGAGCCCAGCTGGCAGTAGTCGAGAACGGAAAGTCCGCTGCCCAGGAACTGCTTGCTGAAGACGGAGAACGTCGAGCCGTGCCGGGTGAAAGAGCGCACCGAGATCGCGCTCCCGTAGTGCGCAAAATCGAAGGTGGACACTGAACTGCCCATCCGCGCGAACGACCGCACTGAGAAGGAGGAAGATAAATGCACCCGGCTGAGGATCGACACCTCGCGGCTGACCCGCGTCCTTCCCCTTACGGAGACACCGGAGCCGACGCGCATGAACTGCCGGAGAGACAGCACGGAGCCGACCATGCAGAAGTTCAGCACGGAAATCGTCGAGCCCATCTTCGCGTACTGGCGGATGGAGAGGGATGATCCCATGCTCACTTCGGCCAACACGGAGAGCGCGTCGCCTAACCGCACCGAGCTAAAAACGGACGCGGTGGATCCGATCCTGCCGAAGTTCCGCACGGAAAGCGTCGAACCGATCGCGGTGAAGTAGAGGATGGAAACAGAGCTGCCGAACCGGGACTGGGACCGCAGGCTCATGGAGCTGCCGATGCTGACCTGGTCCATGATGGAACAGTCGGAGCCGAAAGAAACCGTACTGAACACACTCATCGAGCTGCCGATGCGGACGTAGTTGCGGACGGAGAGCGCGCTGCCGAAGCAGGCGAAGTCCAGGACCGACTGCTTGCACCCGTACTGCACGAAATTCCTCACCGAGAGCGAACTACCTAAAGCGACCTGGTCGAGGGTTGAAAACCTGCCGCCGGCGGTGGATTTTTCGAAGATGGAGACACCGGAACCGAACCGCCCAAACGCGCGCATTGATAACCCGGAGCCGAGGGCCACCGAATCGAGCACGGAGTACTGGTTGCCGAAGCGCGCGAAACTGCGCACGCTCACAGAACTGCCCAGCGAAACCGCGTCCAGCGTCGACAGACTCGATCCGAACCGCACGCTGTCGAAAATCGAGAGCTGGGACCCGAACCGCGCGACGGAACGGAGGCTCATCGCGGATCCTAGGGTCAGCATGTCGAAGGCGGAGGTGCGCGACCCGAGGTTCGTGAACATGCGCACTGACAGCGAGCTGCCGAAGTTCGCGACGGCGAGCACGGACAGGCTCGACCCAAACTGGGCGCGCCCGTACATGCTCAGCCTTGAGCCGAGCCGGCTCGTCGACCGCAGCGACAACGTGCTGCCCATTGTCGCCCACTGCAGCATCGAGAGGGAGCTTCCGAATCGGCACTGCGAGAAGATGCTCAACGCAGAACCGCACCTGGCGGCCGCGCGTAACGACAGGACGGATCCAATGTGCAGGTAGTCGAAGGAGCTGCATTCGCCGCCGACGCGCGCGAAGGCGCGAATCGAAATACTCGAGCCGAGGTTGCTATAGTCCAAAACCGACATGTTGCTGCCGAAGGCGATGCGGTTGTAGATGGAGATCGAGGAACCCAGCCTTGCGTAGGCTCTTAACGAGAGAGAACTGCCGAAGGCCTGGGAATCGTACACCGACAGCTGGCCGCCGCAGCGTGCCAAGCCCCAGAGCGAGATCGCGGAGCCAAACCGGCCCGTTCCGCGCAGGGAGAGCGCGGAGCCCAGCATGACGAAGTCGAAGCTGGAGAGCGCGCTGCCGAACCGCGCGAACGATCGGAGCGAAACACTGCTTCCGAGGTGCACGCAGTCGAGCGTGGAGAGGCTCATACCGAATTTCACCCGGTTGAACACGGAAACCACGCTGCCGAGCTGCCCCGCCGCCCGCAAAGACAGTCCACTGCCGAGACTCATGAAGTTCAACGTGGAGCACGAAGACCCCAAACTGCACTTGCCGTAGATCGACGCCGCCGAGCCGAGTCGCGCGTAGGACCGCAGGCTCATGCAGCTGCCGAAGTGGTGCTGCATCAACATACTACAGCTGGAGCCGAGGCGGACCTGGGAGAACAGACTCAACGACGAGCCCAACCTCACGGTGTTGCGGATGGATAGGGAGGAGGCTAGGTTGGCGAAGTTGAGCAGGGAGAGCGACGAACCGCTGATGCAGCGCGAATACACACTCATGCTGCTTCCCATGGCGGCCAGCGCCCGGATCGAGAAGCTCGAACCCATGTGCATGTAGTCGAACAGCGACGCCTGGTTGCCCCATCGCACCTTGCTGAACACCGAGAAGCTGCTCCCCAGCCGCGCCGTTCCCCTTAACGAGACGTTGGATCCGTAGTGCACGAAATCCAGCACGGATAACGCGGAGCCGAACCTGCCGAACTCGCGGAGAGACAGCGACGAGCCGAGGCCGACGAACTTCAAAACGGAGACGTTGCTGCCCATGCGTGACTGGCTGTAGACGGAAAACGTAGAGCCGAAGCGGCAGGAGGAGCGGAGGGAGAGGTTGCTGCCGAGGTGCACGAAGTCGAACACGGAAACCGCGTGACCCATGTAGGCCATCGACCGGAGCGAAAACGAGGATCCGAGGTGCAGCTGGTCCAACGTGGACATGCTGCTTCCGATCCGTAGCTGGCTGAAACAACTCAACGCACTTCCGCACCGGCCGAAGTTCCTTAGCGAAACAGCCGAGCCGAGCATGAGGAAGTCGAGCGTGGAGAGGGAGCTGCCCATTCGCGTTTCTGCATAGATGGAGCAGGAGCTGCCGATGCGGCTCATGGAGCGGAGGGACAGCGACGAGCCGAGGGTAGCGAAGTTCAAGATCGAGACCTTCGACGCGAACCGCGCGTAGGTGCGGATCGAGAACGACGACCCGAGCGTCGTGCTGTCCAGCGTCGAGAGTTTCAGTCCGCACTGCACCTTACCCAACAGCGACGCGGAAGATCCGGCCCTTGCCACCGCGCGGATGGACAACGTCGAGCCGAGCGAACTGAAGTCAAACACCGAGAACATGCTGCCGGCACGGATGAAGGACCGCACCGAGATGGAACTTCCCGCCTCTACGAACTTCAGAATACTCATCGAGCTCGCCAGCGTCACCCGGCTGAAGATCGAGCAGTTGCTTCCCAGCCGCACGAACGCCCGCACCGACAACGTCGACCCGAGCCTCGTTGCGTCGAGGACAGAAATGCAACTGCCGAACCGCATTTCGCCGTACGTGGAGAAGGAGCTGCCCAGTCGCTGCACCGCGCGGATGGAGAGGGACGAGCCGAACGTCACGTGCTGCAGGATGGAGAGGGAGCTGCCGAACCGCCCGTAGCTGAAGATACTACACGCACTCCCGACCTTCAGGATGGTGCGCAGCGACACCGTGGACGCGCAGTTGCTGAAATCGAGGACCGAAGTCGTGGAGCCGAATCTGCACGCCGAGTAGATCGACCAGGCCGAGCCCATCCGAACCTGTGCGCGGATCGACAGCATCGAGCCCAGGTTGATGGAGTTGAAGGTGGAGACCGTCGACCCGCACCTCGTCACCCCGAACAAGCTCATACGAGATCCCGCGCGCACGAAGCCGCGCATCGACAGCATAGATCCCAAATAAACGCTGTCGAGCGCGGAGAGGGAGGATCCGACCCGGAACCGGCTGAACACGGAGAGGTTGCTGCCGCACATCATAAAGCTCCGGATCGAGGTGGTGGACCCCAGCGCGACGAAGTCGAACACGGACAGGTTGGAGCCGAACTTGGTAAAGCTTCTCACCGATAACGAACTACCGAGGCTCATGTAGTTCAGCGCCGAGAGCGTGCTGCCCAGCGTGACTTTGTGGAACACGGAGACGGTTGAGCCGGATCTGTGGAACTGCCTCACCGATAATGAGCTCCCGAACGCCGCCGCGTCGCAAATCGACAGAACGGATCCCATGAACATCCGGCCGAAAATCGACGCGCTGCTGCCGAACTTCACGAAGCTCCTGACGGAAAGAGAACTACCGAGGATGAACGCGCCGACCACGGAAAGCTCGGACCCGAGGCGGATCTGCCCGAAGATGGAAAGCGTGGATCCAAGCTTGGTCCGTCCGCGGACGGAAAGCGTCGACCCGAGAGTCACCGCGTCGAGCACAGAGAGCGCGCCGCCGAACCGCGCCTGACAGAGGACGGACATGGTGGATCCGAACCTCCCGACCGAGCGGAGGGAAATACTGCTGCCGAAGCTGCAGTGCTCCAGGATGGAACAGCTGCTGCCAAACACGGTTCTCGAGAAGATCGAGAAGCTGCTTCCCGCGCGGATGTGCGACCGCACGGACAAAACTGAACCCATGTGCAGTTGGTCCAACACGGAGAGCACGGACCCGACCCGTATTTGGGAAAAGACCGAAACCGTGCTGCCGAACCGCTGGTAGGAGCGGATGGACATGGCGGACCCGAGGCAGGCCACCTGGTAGGAGGACACGGTCGAGCCGAGTCGCACGCAGTTGAAGGCTGAGAGCGTACTCCCGAAGCGGATGAACGACCTTGTACTGATGGAGCTGCCGAACTGCGCGAAATCGAGAATCGACGCGTGGTCGCCGAACCGCATGCAGGCGCGGAGAGAGACGGACGAGCCGAAGGTCATGAACTTGAGCACGGAAACGGAGGAGCCGAGAAGAACCCTTCCGCCGTATATACTCATGTTCGACCCGAGCCGCGCGGTGGAGCGGAGGGATAACGTCGATCCCATCGCCATGAAGTCCATGACGGAACAAGTTTTCCCGCACTGCCCGCGGTGTCTCACGGAAAGACTGGAGCCGAGGTTCACCCAGTTCAGTACGGAGAGACCGCTTCCCGTGACCATGCGGTTGTAGATCGACAACGCAGACCCAATCCGCATCATCGCCCTGACCGACACGCTGCTGCCGTAGGTGGTGAAATCGAGGAGACTCATGGAGCTGCCGAACTTCGCCTGGCCGTAGAGCGAGTAGCCCGAGCCGAACCGGGAAATGTTTCGGACGGAAATCGTGGAGCCCAGCTCGAAGAAGTCCAGCATCGAGAAGGTGCTGCCGAGCGTCGTCTGGCTGAACACGGAGAGGTTCGACCCAAACCGCTGGAACGCCCTTATCGACATGGAGGAGCCCATTTGCATCGTGTTGAGTACAGAAGCGTTGCTGCCGAGCGTGAGCTTGGAAAACACGGACACGTTGGATCCAAATCTCACAAACGAGCGCACCGAAAGAGAACTCCCGAGCGCCACGAAGTCCAGGAACGACATCTGGTTGCCGAAGCGCCCGTGCGAGCGGAGCGACAGCGAAGAACCCAAGGCGACGAAGTCCACGACGGAGAGGTTCGAGCCGCACCGGAAGAAATTCCTCAGCGAAATAGCGGAAGCTAAATGGAAGTAGTCGATGATGGAGGCGCAGGCGCCGATCTTCGCGCCCCCGAACACGCTCATCGCCGATCCCAGCCGGATCATCCCCCGCAAAGACACGGAAGAGCCGACGTTCGTCGCGTCCAACACGGAGAGGCTGGAACCTAACCGCGCTTGGTTGAACACGGATAACGACGATGCCAGTCTGCAGTACGAGCGCAACGACAAACTACTCCCGAGCGCCGCGAACTGCAGCACGGAGACTTCGTGGCCGAACCGCACCGATTGCCGCACGGACAAAGACGAGGAGCACATGCAGAAGTTCAGAACGGAGGTCGCCGACCCGCACCGCATCTGGCTGAACACGGAGAGCGAACTGCCGAACCGCAGGAACTGCCTCAAAGATAGCGAACTTCCGAGAAGCGTGAAGTCGCAGATCGACATCTGCGACCCGAACCGCGCGTGGGTCCGCACACTCAGCGCCGAGCCGAACGCCGCCTGGTCCAATAAAGACAGATTACTGCCCAGGTTTAACCTGCAGTAGACGGATGTGCTGCTGCCGAACCGGACAGCGGATCTTAAAGACAGCGAAGACCCCAGTTGCATGTAGTCGATCACAGAAGCGGTCGCGCCGAACCGCATCATGTTCCTCACCGAAAGAGAACTCGCCAGGTTCACAAAGTGCAGCACCGAGAAGGTGTCGCCCAGCCGCGCGCGCTCCAGCACGGAGCAGGTGCTTCCCAACCTTAACGCACTCCTCAGCGAGAGCGCGGACCCGGTGAGGCAGGCGTCCAGCATGGAGAGAGAACTGCCGTACTTGACGCCGCCGAACACGGAAATGGTCGACCCGATCCGGAAATACGAGCGGACGGACAGGGAAGAACCTAAAAACGCGAGGTCCGTAATCGAGATGCAGGAGCCGAACCGCGTCTGCGACATGACGGACGCGCCGGATCCGAGCCGCAAGTAGCTTCTCAAAGACAGAGAGCTGCCGAGGTGCGTGTAGCTGATCACCGACAAATCCGCGCCGGTGCGCACGAAGCCGCGGAGCGAGATCGTACTGCCGAGTTCGTGGGCCTCGAGAACCGATAAAGTCCCGCCGCAGTTCATGTTCGTGAGCACGGAAAGGGAAGAGCCGAAGCGGACCATGGTCCGCATGGACAGAGCAGACCCGATCACGATGTGCTCCATAACCGACAATGCACTTCCGAGCCGCACCTTGCTGAAGATGCTGCACGCGGACCCGAGTCGCGCGAACTGCCGCACAGAGATGGCACTGCCGATGGAGATGAAGTCGAGTTGCGAAATGGTGGATCCCATGCGCACCCACGACATCACAGAAGCGGTGGAGCCGAGCCGCACGTAGTTCCGCACAGATAACGTACTGCCTAACGTCATGAAGTCGAGCGTGGAGGCGGTGCGGCCGAGCTTCGTGCGGCTGACGATGGAGAAGCTGCTGCCCAGCCGCACGTAGGCGCGCAGCGACAGCGAACTGCCCACCGACTCCGCATCCATGAGCGAGACGGTCGAGCCGAGCCTGACCTGGCTGAAGACGGATAAAGCAGAGCCGATCCGCTGGTAATTGCGGAGCGACATGCTCGACCCCAGGAAGCAGGCCTGGCACACCGACAGCGTCGACGCGAATCTCGTAACACTGAAGATGGACAGCGAGCTGCCGATCCGCACGAAGTTGCGCAGCGAGATCGAGGACCCGATCGCGGAGCAGTCCAAGACCGAAATCGAGGACCCGTACCGCGTGAAGCTCCGTATCGAAACGGACGACCCGAAGTGGATGAAGTTCAAAACCGAGAGGCATGAAGCCATCACCACCTTGCTGAACACGGAGAGGTTGGACCCGAACCGCTGGAAGCTGCGCATCGAACAGCTGGACCCGTGTGTGATCGCGTCCAGCACGGAGAACTGACAGCCAAACCGTGCCTGCGAGAAGATGCTGAACGCCGACCCGAGCCGCGCCATCGCCCTCAACGAGAACGAGCTACCCGGCGCCACGAAGGACAACGCGGACAGCGTCGAGCCGAGCGTCACGCGGCTGTAGACGGAGAACGAACTGCCCATGCGGATGAAGCCTCTTAGCGACAGCGCAGAGCCAACGTTCGCCACGTTCATGACGGAAGCGAAGCCGTCACTACCGATCTTCACGCGGTTGAACACAGAAATCACGCTTCCAAACCGCGTCGCGGCGCGGACGGAGAGACTCGAGCCGCAGTGGAAGAAGTTAAAAACACTACACCCCCCGGTGAGTCTGCCTGTGTTGCGGCAGGACAGGGAAGAACCCAGCGTGGCGAAGTTGAGCAGCGACATCGAGCTCCCGCTCCGGAACGCGTTGTAGACAGAGAGCTGGCTGCCCAGTCGCGCGGTGGAGCGGAGACTCGTGGCCGAGCCGATGAAGACGTAGTCGAAGACGGACATGGAGCCGGAGGCGCGCGTGAAGGCGCGGATGGACAGCGACGAGCCGAAGCTGGTGCAGTCGAGCAGCGAGAGGTTGCTTCCGCACCGCACCGTGTTGAAGCACGACAAACAGCTGCCGAACCGCAAAAACGAGCGCACGGACATGGTCGAGCCGAACGCCGCGAAATTCAGCAAGCTCATGCAGCTGCCCAAAAACGAGCGGCTGTAGATCGACAGCGCCGACCCCAGCCGCGCGTAGTTCCTTAACGATAGCCCGCTGCCGAAGTTGGACAGGTCCAAAATCGAGAAACTGCTCCCGACCGCTACGCGTCCAAAGATGCTCACAGCACTCCCAAACCGCGCGTAGTTGCGGCAGGAAACAGCAGAGCCCAGAGCCATGGAGTCCAGCACGGAGAGGGAGCTGCCCTGGATCACCTTGCTGTACACCGAAAAAGCCGACCCCAGCCGCGCGTACTGCCTTAAAGACAAGGAGCTGCCGATGCCCACCTGCCCCAGGATCGACATGCTGCTCGCGAACCGCGACGTCGCCATCACGGACATGGAGCTGCCGATGCGGGCGTAGTATCTTATGGACAACGAGCTGCCGAACAGCACCGCATCCAAAATCGATAGCTGCGACCCGAGCAGGATCTTTCCAAACACCGAAGCCGAACTCCCGGCTCTACCCACGCTGCGGAGGGACAAGGCCGAGCCCATCTGCACGAAGCTGAAGATGGACACCTTCCCCCCGACCCGCGCGTTGGCGCGGAGGCTCATGGAGCTGCCGATGTGGCACGTGCCGAGAATCGAGACCTCGTGGCCCAGCTGCACCTTCCGGTAAACAGAGATGGAACTACCCATGCGCGCGAACGCCCTCAACGACACGCCAGAAGAGTGCCAGGCCGCGTCCAGAACCGACATCTGCCCGCCGAACCTTAAATGGCTGAAGATCGACAGCGTCGACCCGAACCGGGCGAATGCGCGCAGCGAGATCGCAGACCCACTGCAGGCGTAGTCGTTCACGCTCATGCACGACCCGATTCTTACTTGCCCGAACGAAGACCAAGAACTCCCCAGCCGGAACATGGCGCGGATTGACATCGTCGACGCCATCTGGATCGCGTCGAGGATGGAGAGGCAAGATCCGGCTCTTACTCTGGAGTACATGCTGACGTTGGACCCGAACCGTGCGAAGGAGCGTATCGACACGGCGGATGCGATCGTCACGTAGTTCAGCACGGAGCTTGCCGAGCCGAGTCTAACCATACCGTACATGGAGAGGGAACTGCCGAAGCGCGCGAACGTCCGGCAGGAAAAGCTCGACCCAATGCTGATCGTATCCAAAACCGACAGCGAGGACCCGAAGCTCGTGATGCCGTAGATGGAAACGGAGGAGCCGAGTCGCTGAAAACTGCGGACAGAAAAACTGCTCGCAAAGTTGACGAAGTCGAGCACGGAAAGGCTGGAACCCAGTTTGCTGAAGCCGTATACGGAGAGCGCGGACCCGAGCCGCACGAAGCTCCGTACGGAAAGGGAAGATCCTAAATGCGAGCAGTCGACCAGCGATAAAGCCGAGCCGAGACTCGCGAAGCCGTACATGGATAAGGAGCTGCCCATGCGAAAGAAGCTCCTTACCGAGAAGGAGGATCCCATGGAGGCGAAGTCGAGCACCGAAAGCGCCGACCCGATGCTCGCGACGCCGAACACGGAACAGGTGCTCCCCAACCGCGCGAGGCTGCGCACCGAAATCGCCGATCCCAGGTTAATACTATCCAGCACGGAGCAGCTGGACCCGAGGCGGGAGATCCCGAACACCGACAAAGCCGAGCCGAATCGGGAGAAGCCGCGGACGGAGAGGGATGATCCGAGGGAGAAGAAGTCCAGAGCGGACAGGGTGGAGCCGGAGCGGGTGCAGCCGTACATAGACACTGCGGACCCGAAGCGCCCGAAGCTCCGCACGGACAGTGCCGACCCGAAGTTCACGTAGTCCAGCAC
>RXOD01006516.1:0-10107 GCA_005223375.1 Amoebophrya sp. AT5.2 | reverse complement strand
CCCGCTGCTGGCAGGATCACGAAGAGCAAAGGCGAAGGCGAAGGCGAAGCAACAAGCAGCTGCTAGCGGCGGCAACCAGCCGGCTGGCAAGGCGGCAGGTGCTCCTCCTGCGCCAGGAGGTCCTCCTGGACAACCACCAGTACAAGAACAGCCGGCTGGCAAGGCGTCCGGTGCACCTCCTGCGCCAGGAGGAGGTCCTCCTGGACAACCACCAGTACAAGAACAGCCGGCCGGCAAGGCTTCAGGTGCTCCTCCTGCGCCCGGCGGAGGTCCTCCAGGACAACCACCAGTGCCTCCTCCTGCGCCAGGTCCTCCTCCTGCGCCAGCTGGTCCCCCTGCTGGACAAGGACAACCGCCAGCCCCAGATGGTCCTCCTTTTGCACAACCAGCTCCGACCAATTTTTACCAAGGCGCGTCGGAGCTACTGCTAGGTGAATCGGGTACCGGCTGCAACAACAACTTGGAACCGACGCCGGTGCTCGCTGCCGGTGCGAACCCGGGCGCCCAACCAGCTGCACAGAACAAAGGAGGTAGTACTAGTACAACTCCACTGCTCCCAGCAGGATACCACGTCGAGATGATGACGAAGGGCGCGAAGCCGTCGCCCTCGTCTGGATTCAGCGGCAAGATGAAGGGAGCTGCAGGCCAGGGACCGCCGCCAGCGCATCAACCGACGATCCAGCAGCAAGTGCAGACGAACTACTACGAGGTTGCAGACGCAGAGCTGCAGCAACAAGAACAGCAGCCGGATGTGCACATGGAGGACGTAGCGGGGGCCGCTCAATCGCAAGCATCGGCGGAGATGAACCCGCCTGCACCGGCGACAGCTGGAGGCATTGGCGCGTCCGCGGCGGTCAACATTCACGCTCTGACCACTCATCAAAGTCAGTTGCTGGGAACCACCCCAACCACCGCACAGGGGGCGCCGTGCCTTGCCCAGACGAGTCTATTCGCTCCGGACTTTGTTCCTTCGAACTCCTCCAGCAAAGGGCACTTCATCTAGTTGTGCTAGTTGTAGTTTTTGCGTCTGGTGGTGGTGTCATGAAGATGCAAAATAAACTGTAGAAGTAGACGAGGACAGCATGAGGACTGAAGAAAGTACTAGAGAGGATTGAAGATTGAACAGGTAGAAGACGAGCCATATTAGTACTAGAACTACCGGCGACTACAAGTGCTGTAGTTACTTGTCCTGATCGAGCCACTTTGCTTCATCGAAGATTGATCTTGTTGTAGCTCAGTTCAACTTTCCCACGATGCCAGCGGCCGCGGCGCGCCGCAGTTTCATGCGGTCCCTGGGTTGTTTCCGCACCAGTACGTCGCGGCGGAGAGTCGCCAAGAGAGCACGCAGCAACAGGAGCAGACGTCGATGATGACGAGCCAGCACGTGCGGCGCGTTGGCGCGTCCCAGCTGCATCATGGTGAAACTCCTGGCCCCGTCGTCGAGAACAAAGGGCCGACCTTGCGTCAACCCACGGAAGAGGAGAAAGAAAAGATGAAAGAGTGGTGCGTTCTTGTTCAGCAACTTCTTCTTCGTGTTCATGTAGTTGAAGATGTAGTTGTGCGTACTACTACAGTTGTACTCGACGAAGTAGAAGTCCGTGGCGCTAGTTGTAGAACAAGAATTGAAGTAGTATGATCGTGATCGTGTTGATGTATCTTCTTGTTCTTCAACAACCACGCCAGGATTTGGGGGGGGCCGCAGCGGCATCACCTCCAGCGGCCGGCGTCGGAGATCCTGTCGGAGCTCAATCGTGATGTCAATGCGGGGACGAAAGGCAAAGGGCCGCTTCACCAGGAGCAGATCATTTTTCCAACTACAGACCAGGGCGGTTCTGTAGTCCACGTCCAGCGCCAGGCGGATTCTATGGTAAGCCGCGGTGGGGGGATGAACCCGGGCGAGTCGCTCTTTACCCTGGCGAGGATGAGCAAGGACCATCTGCACAGCTTGGCTGTCCAGGAGTCGCAGTTGGGTACAAGAACTACTTTATTTGTTTCAT
This sequence comes from Amoebophrya sp. AT5.2, assembly GCA_005223375.1. Taxonomy (NCBI): domain Eukaryota; class Dinophyceae; order Syndiniales; family Amoebophryaceae; genus Amoebophrya; species Amoebophrya sp. AT5.2. The sequence continues at coordinate 8,110 of RXOD01006516.1, read as the reverse complement.
CACCGAGGAGCAGGCGGAACAAGATTCACGAGCGTGTAGCTACAGATTATGGAGCGCTAGTAATAAAGTAGATGGAATATTATTAACAAGAATAAAGTATATTTTTAAGCGCGTCTTCGCTCTTGCTTCTGCGACGGACGAGCGTCGGCTTGTGGTGGTAAATTTGACGTGACGGCGAGGACATGCCAGCAACATGGTAGCAGCGCCGGACCACAAACTGAGCCCCCACTCTGTGCCTGGGCGGTATAATTAAAAGACGAGATCAGCATGCTCATGATACCGCCGGGCCACAAACTGGGCCCGAGCTGTATCTGGAGGGAAAGACTAACGTCATTACAGTACGGGGGAAAGAACTGGGCCCGCCTAGTATCTGGCGGCATATTCTTATAGATAGATAAAGGCTGATGAAGAGCTAAGAACAAGATGAATCATGTCGGCCATCGCCTAAAAACATCAAAGCAGATTCTTCCCGCTCCGGCCAACCCCAGCTGCAGCACGACGTGATGAAGATGTCGAAGACCTCGTCGAAGGGATCGTCCAAAAACGCCGCGCAAGACGCCCGTCCTCCGCGAATGGCTGACCAACAGCACCTGTTCCACGACCCCGCCCCGCCGCCGTCGTCGACTCGTCTCTCGATGAAAGGAAGCGGGAAGTACGACGCGGAGTACTACGCGCATCATCTTGCTGCACAAATGAAGCAGAAGGGGGCGGCCTTGATGAAAGGTCAACACGAAAGACTGTTGAACAAGCAGGCGACGGAAATGACGAATTTTGTTGAACGACAAGGCCTCGTCACTGCTCCGGAGGTGACGAATTTAACCGAGACTGGGCGGAACATCAAGGGAAAGGCGGGGGAACAGCAAGCGCGCTTCGAGGTGGCGGGTGCTGGGAAAAAGGGAGCGCGCGGCGAAACATACCACGAGTTGAAGATGAAACTGCAGGACCCGGCGCAGAGACTGAATGCGCAGCAAAGGATGAGCATCATCAGCCTGCACTCCGAAGCTTCCGGCTGCCCTGGGGGCATCGGAATCACTCCCGCGCCCTCGCGCGACGGCTCCAACATCTACTACGACATCAACTCCTACGACCACGAGCACAAGACGAGCGCCGTCGTCACTGGTGAGTCGTCCATGAAGATGTCCTCGTCTGCTCTCCACCAGAACGCTGCTGCGCCCACTTGTGCTTCGGCTGGTCGCGTCCTCACGGGTGGAGGAGGAACAAATGAAGATGGAGGCTCGTCGGCGAACGAACAAGGACAACTACACTCCGACTTGTTGGGTGCGAAAGCAGCTGGCCAGGGCATTCCTGCAGCTGGCGCCGCCGAGTCCTCGCGCGATGGCGCGCGTCGCGCTGCGGAAAAAATTTCGGGAGGTAAGGAGGCTTACGCGAATTGGGTGGAAAAATTTGAGTTGTTGAGCGAAGCACTCGGTCTTATTGCGCAAGTAGATGGACAGGAAGATGAAGACCATGTTGATCATGTTGAAGAGCAGGACGTCCGCGCCGAGCAACAACCTCTCATCCCACGCTCAGCGAACCCGATGGGCCCTCCGCGGTCGGGGAAGTGTTCTCCCCCTGGTGGTGCCGAAGGTGGGAAGGCGGGCGGAAAGAACAACACGATCGCGGCGGCTGCCAGGCTGGCCGAGATCGACAACTATCTCCTGTTGAAAAGCACCAGCGCCGAGGAGGCAGTCTACTTGGCGAACACAGGAAAAGCCGGAACCGAAGACCTCGACGCAGGTGCGTCGTTTAATAATTTTTATTATATTATCGTCTGCAGGCGTCAATAACCCGCATCCGTATCTACTTGAAAAGACCACGGGGAGGACCGGGATAATTAACGCAGTCGCGGCACAACTAGCAAAATGGCTCGAGTCCTTGTTTGCTGGCACCAGGTCGCTGCGCGCACATGATGGCGGGCTCCTCGCACGTCCTCGCGAACTCGATCGCGGCCCCGCATCATCAAGAAATCACCGCCAACGCGGCTCACGTCGACATCCACCGCGACCAGATGACGCACGACCACGGACATGGAGGCGTTGAGCGTCAACATCAAGGGATCAGCATGATCGGCGCCGACGAGGCTGCGGGCCGCAACGTGTTCAGTGGTGCTGCGCCCCCGATAACCTTCTGCTCCGGCGAAAGAACGGCGGGCGACAGCATGAAACTGGAGGAACAATCCGTCTCCGCCCGCGAGGCCCAGGTCCACCATGGTGTGGCGTCTTCTGCTGCCGCGGCCACTCACGGAAATAACGACAGCGCTCCTGCTGTTGCTGTTGTTCAACATGTTGCTGTTGTCGGAAGCAGGGCGGGAGGAGAACTTGTTCTACAGCAAGTAGGAGCAGGTGGCACCAACAAGCAACAAGGCGGGTGGGGAGTTTCGCTGGACGGGCAGGTGGAGCAGCCGGCGAGTAAGGTGAGTCGTGCACCTCCGCCCTCTGGATCTGGAAGTGCTGCCGGCGTGTTGCATCACCAGGAGGAGAAGGAGGTGGTGGAGCAACAACATCAAAGCACGTCCTACATGGGACGGGAAGATGAAAGCAAGAAGAAGACTCCTATCGCGAGCGCCTCCTACCCGCCGGCGACCAATCACGACGACTCCAGCTCCTGGGGGCCGGAGCAGGGGGACTGGGAGCAGTACATGCACAGCCTCCACCCCGACCCGATGGACCCTTGTTGGTTCGGGGAGCAGTCGCAAGAAAAGGAGCTATTGGCCGAGGCCTACTACCACGACATGATGCGGCGCCGTCACGGGATGCTCAAGAAGACTCAGCTCCAACATCATCAAGAACACGAGCAGCAAGGACCTTCTTCTGCGCAAGAACACGAGCAGCAGTCGATGATCATGAGCAGTCAACATCATCAAGGCGCGGCTCTCGGCTTGCCGTCCTCGTCCGTCGAAAAACAAGACGCAGCGGTCCCCCCCCTGCCCCAGATGAAGAACTACAAGACGAGCAGCAAGAACGTTGACGACATTCCGCATCTGCGTCGGGCTGGTGCGGAAACCAGCAGCAGTCCTGTGCGGCAGCGTCAACTGTTCGGCCGTGCCACAACCGGCCGGAAAGTACGTACCGACGACCATGAAGATGACTACAGAGTTACGCTCTTGAACGCGTTGAACGAGGCGAAGCAGCGGGCGCAGGCGGAAGAACAAGGTGGAGCACAGGTGGACCACGCGCACGCTGGCACCCCTTTGATTCAACTAGCACAGCACCCCGCCGAGCAGAACTACAAGAACAAGTACAGCGACGAGCAACTACGTGGGATGCTAGTTGAAACTGGCTGCAGCACTCGTCAACATCATCAACAGCAGCCGCAAGCGTCGAGCAAGTGTTCGTCCTCGTCGTCTTCATCTTCTTCTTCTAGTAGCGCGGCTGCATCTCTGAGCTCGACGTCCGATTCCGCTTTTCCAGTGGTGAAGCGCGCGCGGGACCCGGCTCCATCGGGGTAGTACAGCTTCCACTTGTAGTTGTTTTTCCTTGATTGGAGATGTTTTCGTCTGCCTGTTTTGATGTGACATGCCATGGTAGCGTCGGGCCACAAACCGGGCCCGCGGCCTAGAATCTGGGCGGTAAATAAAGTGACCACGCGCATACCGCCGGGCCACAAACTGGGCCCGAGCGGTATCTCGAGGAGGCGAAAATGAACCTCGTCACAGTATGGGGGAAAGAACTGGGCCCGACTAGTATCTGCTGGCACAGAAGAGCTTCTTCTAGTAGTAACGTCGACCATTGATTGAAGAGGTGCGCCAGTCTTCATCTTCCCAACACTGAACAGGGCGTCTCCGGAGGAAAAACGATTCTGCGGCTCCTAATGTTTTCGTCTAGCACAGCTGCAAGTGCTAGAACGTGAGCGGTCGCGGTCGACGTCCTTGTTGTAGTACCAGCGGAGGATGTTTTTGTTGCTGGACAACATCAAGGCCGTCGCGCGCTCGCGTCCTCGATCGCAGAATGAATCGTCCGACAGCACTGGTGATTTTTGCTGTACGCAAGAACAAGACGAACTAGTACTACATCAAGTCGTGACGAGGCTGATCGATGATCATGATGAAAATGCTTTTATTTTGGTGCTGGTGGGTCTGGAGGTAGCATTCGTTTCGAGAGCAGACTGGCGGTGAGGACTCTTGATGATGTTGATTTTCTTCAAGATGAAGTACTAGATGCTGGGGCGTGAAGAAGCACTATTTTTATAATTTGCTGGGTAGGTGAAGACGTTGACGAAGACACCAGTAGTTGTAGTACGTAGAAGAAGAAGAAGGACACCACGTTGCCGCGATTCAAAGCCTCTTCTACCGCAGGAACCATGATCGAAATAGAAGAAAACGAAGCGCGCGCGAGGTGGGCGGGGCGCTTGTGTTTTGATTCTACTACTCGACGCACTAGCAGCAGATGAAGTCTAGAAGCAAGTAGTACTACAGACGAGCAACTCACTAGCCGACGGCGGCGCGTCCACTCTATCTTCAGCACTCGTCTCCATCTTCTGTAAAAACCAGACCGCTACCGTGAAGATATGCTAGCTACTTGCCATCGTAGATGATAGCCGCACCAGCGTCAAGCTCCCAGGCGACTGGTGAGCAAAGACGAAGTAAGCAGGATCTTCATGAGCGCCTCGACGTCTCCGCCAAGTAGAAGCGAGTCGGATCATGCCGCTCTTCTCGCTTATCCGTGGTTGTTCGGGTGCCAGCATTAATCTCTGCTGGGCCGTTTGTTTTCATATTAATTGTAGCAGCGGTCCTCGTTGATCATGGATCTAGAAGTGCATCAACTTCGTCCGGATGATATGAAGCTGCCTGCTGCCTCAGATGAAGACGAGGGCACAGGCGGCGCCAGTTGTAACAACAACAGCACGTGCGTTCTTCTACGACGAGTGGTTTAGCTTGATGAAGATGTAGTTCTTGTAATGTGCTGGCGCGGCATCTTATGGCGGCCGGCTTCGTTTCTTGTATCGAAATACATTTAATTACTTTTACTAGAATGAAGGTAGAACAAGTACTACTCATATCATTTATTTTAGAGTTCTTCATCGATCTTCGGTTCTTGAAAGATATATTAGTTAAATTATTCTTACGATCTATAATTATAATTATTAGATATCAATTATTATTGTACCTCCCGTAGAAGCACGAACGAATGATCTGAGTTTCATAGTACTTCTAAATTTGTAATACTATAAAAGCACTACTTCATGATGAAGATGTTGATATCAACATGTATCCGCCCGACGTCTCTACCCCTGGCGCTCCACCTCCATCTGATGAAGATTGAAGAAGTAGAAATGTTGACCGGAGGCGCAACTCGTGGCGAGGACCTCCGCCAGAAGATGAAAGAGATCACTTGCTTCGCGATTGCCTACTTCGGTAAATAAAAACATTGCACCACCAGCACGATGACTTCTAGCTGCAAGAACAAGAAATCGATGGTAATTATTGTAACGCGCTGGTGCTGGCTTCTGCTCGTCATCGTGAGATGTTGAAGTGCCAACTACTAGTACGCCAAGAGCTCGGAGGTTGTAGCAGGAGCACTACGTACTACAGCTGGACTTCATCAATATAATGCATGTTGATCATCATGAAGATTCGAAGCTGCAAGCAGGATTGAAGAACAAAAAATAAAGAATTTTATTCACGTGGTGAAAATGAAAACAGACGAAAAACAATCGTGGTCGTCAATCAAGGAAACGAGCGAACTACCGAGGATCATGCCGAGCAGAAGACGAGCAGATGAAGAGCAGGCAGATCATGATGGCTGTCGACGGTGCTCAGCTGCATGCTGTGGGTGATGAAGTACTAGATGCACCACAACTAGCAGGCACTAGTAGAAGCAAGTAGTAGTAGTTGGCTACGCCAGCTCATCTTCTTCTCGTCTTGGTGTTGCTTTCCAGTTGTGCTGGTCGTCTTCGTCTATCTTCGTCCGCCTGCAGTAGCAGCAGGAGCACCACACGCATAGCGCTCGGCTTTGATGTACGAACTAGCACAGCGCACCTCCACACTCATAGCGATCGGCATTGTTAAGCACGTGTGAAGATGGCCGACCATGATCATGAAGATCGTGCCCCGCGTCATGCGATGGGCTGCGCGCGGCCTCCAGTGCCGCGCTTTTTTGTCTTCTGCTCCGCCGCAACTTGCTGAGGCGTAGAGCTGCTCCGCCGCAACTTGCTGAGGCGTAGAGCGAACCACGACGACTACCAGTTCGTGAAGGAGCCGGGCTTGAAGCTGCCGAAGACGGAGGACCGAGCTCCGGCCCTTGAGTTTATCAAGGAGAAGGGACTCAAGGCAGAGTAGCTCCGCTGGCTGCGTGCAGGTTCAAATGCCTCGTAGTGGGATGCGTAACAGATGCTGCGTCTTCTCCCGGGCCAGCTCCGAAGCGCGCCCGGCGGAGCTCGTCTCCAGCTGAGCTGAAATTCTCGGGCTGCGCCGCGCTGTTCGAAAAGTTAGGCGAGGAGCCGGAAATGGATATCGACTTCCGACGAAAGCGGCGACGAGGACGAGCAGGCACAGAAGCCGAGCGTCCTGCCGCTTCTAGTCAAGTTGCGGCAGACCAGTACGCATCATGGCTCTGTTATTGGCCGCTCGCGCCGCGCGCTTTGCTTCGCCAGCTTCTCCAGCGCGGCGCACGGGAGCGGCTCTACTAGAAGATGGGTTATTATTTTTTTTTTGCGCGAAACGAAACACAACAAGACAGCGAAACGAACAACAAAGAACGCACAAGCTGGCGCCAAGCGCTCGATTGAATTCAGAAATAAACTCGACGTTGCTTGGTCGTCGGTCGATCGTGAGAGGATGCGGAGATGGCATTTTTCTGCGCCGATCAGAATCATCAGCAGGAACAAGATGAACAACAACAAAACGACAGCACAGTAGGCAGCAACAAGATGAAGAACAATGGCGCCGAAGATAGATGAACTACCCGCACGGCCAAAGTTGTGGGCGTTCATCTAGGCGGTGGCGTGCGCGTCTCAGTTCTGCGCTTGTTGCGTTTGGATTCGGACTGGGCTACGAGAAGTCATCTTCTCCTGACTGCTGGACCGAAAAATAATAAAAGTAAAGTCCTCGGCTTTTCGGGTTTGCATTTGGATTGGATTCGGATTGTTCGCATGCTTGGGGGGCTTGAAGATGATGATGATGAAGCGCGCGAAGATGGAATCTTCTTCAAGGTCTTGGAGGATTCAGATTTGGCTGGGGTTTGGATTTGCTTGGCTGGCGATCATTGTGGTTCGCACTCTTCTGGGATGTCGATGTCCATCATGATTCGGATTGGATTTCTGGATTCGGTTTGTTCAGATTGATGCTTGAAAAATTTGAATTATAAAAATCGGATGGCCGCAGCCGTTCTCGTCATTTTTAATTTAGCCGCTATCTTCATTTCTATCGTAGTTGAACCAGCCCTGGACTCGATGCCACAAAAATAAAAAGATCGCGTTCCGCTCGCATTCCCATCAAATTAAAAAGTGTCCTTGTGGTTCAAAAGTTCATAACTTTTCAGATCTGCCGCCACGTGATCTGACGGGGGGGAAGCCGCATCCTCGAAAAAAACACGCTTCCGCGAAATCGTTAGCGGTGCTGTTCTATTCATCAAATAAACACGAAATTGAAAATGATAAGAAGCAACGCCGCGGGCGCAAGATCAGAATTATTCGTAGGAGGTAGCGCAAGCAATTTTGTGTCAGCATCTTGGGCTCTGAGTTTCGGCGGGCGATTGCTATCACTCGACTGGAAAACTACTGGTCGCAAATGGAAGATCGGCAGAGCTATTTGTAGCTCGTACAAAGTTGGCCCCGAGCATGCTTCTCCGTCTTCGCTCGCGTTGTTGTGATCCGAGGAATTTCGGGGCGAGTGCTGTCATGCAAATTCAGACTTTTTTGCCAGAACACTCGTCGTAGCAGATTCGTCGGAGATTCGACGATCCACGGGGGGAAGTCGTATCCTCGAAAAGAACGCTTTTGTGCTTGATTCGTTGCGTTCTCAAACTGCTTGCTGCAGTCGCAAATATGCTCATGGTTTCGGCATCTGTGATTCGTGGTTTAATGATGTGGAAAGCTCCGGCCGAAAAAAAGTTTTTGAAAAGTTCTTGAAAAGTCTCAGATTGTGATTTCACGGGGGCGGCGTTCAGGGTAA
>RXOD01006515.1:0-10111 GCA_005223375.1 Amoebophrya sp. AT5.2 | reverse complement strand
TTCGAATCCAAGAAGAAGTAAGGCACTACAGCTGCAATTAGAAAAGCGAAGAAGAAGGATTTTCAACATCAGTATACGCGCAAGAAACTGTGGGTGTCTGGACTTTCGCGGCTTGCAGTGCGAGTCGCGGATCTCCGGAGCGCAGTAGTTTCTGTCAGCAAAGCCAGCATCTTCCTTGCGGGGATTTAGCACTGTACTGAAACGGAGCACACAGACATCGCCGGAGCTCGCTGATCTCATAACGTATCGGCGTGTAGCTGCAAGGACCCACTACATCCATAGACCATACCCAATGGAAATGGACTCAGCTTGTTCTTTTTGCCTCGCAAAAGTCGGCTGCTTCGTTTTCATCAAATTATTAGACTCGAAAAACTGGATCTAGAACTAGATTGCTTGCGATCATGCCATGAGCTTATACCTTCATCAGCACTGCGTCTACCAAAAAAGTTCTCCACGGAGGAAAGTTCTAGCTTCCCACAGACGCTCTCTGAACTCAACTCAGCAACGCTGATTAAGGGCAACGCTGTAACTTCTGCAAGCTGCTTGAAGCGTCAATGTCCTTGAAGCGCCGATGCATTCCTTCGGAGGCGCGGCGGTTCCGGTAGACGCTTTCTCAGCGTGACGAAGTACGTGCCTTGCTCTTCCAAGATCATTTCGTAAGAAATTTCGCAATACTTTCATGATGGATTAGACGATACTGCACAAGGAACGCGTTCATAGCACGAGGTGGATCCGTTCGCATATCAAAACACCACTGCCATGCACTGGATTCTGCTTTTTCCAGAAACAGCGATCTGTGACAGATGATCTGTCGGCATGCTGCAGCGAGAAGGATTATTGCGCTTTCGAAAAAACTCCATAAACATAAATGCTGCTTCGAGCCAGGTGAGGAAACCCATTGCGTGCAAGAAGTAGGGTTTTGACAGAAAGAACAAAGAAAATGAAAATAAACGAAACAGCGCTCGCCTTCCAGCCGACACTACGTTGTTTCGGCACTTCTACTAATCTGCCTGTTCGTCCTCGTCCATAAACAAAAATGGATCCTTTCCTTCGTATCGTACAACAGATCACGGAACGACAAAAAGACGAGCCAAGCAGATCCCCCTGCGTCGATCGTACAGGTAATTGATGGGTCTCCTTGAGCAGCGTGCTACCTTCCGTTCACCTCTCACAATTATGGCTCCTGTGGTCGTACCACGTTGATGGAAGTGTTTCGATCCACTTCGACTTCTTCTCCCAGCGTCGTCGGTAGTCTAGTCGGCACTTTCACACACAGAGATTGAGAACGAACGCATCATCAAGACCTAGTGTCAGCCGCGCAAACGAACCAGTCGATCTGTCTTTGGGTCTACAGAGAAGTATCCGAGTAGGGGGCAAACGCATCAAACGAGCATCGGTTGAAGCACGACGATGGCGTCCCACCTACGCCGTTACGCGAGAGGTTGGGTCTTGACATGGCTGGCCGAAATCGCGCCCGGGCACCTGCCTGCAGCCGCTGTCCGCACTGCCTGGATCGCTCCGGGGGGCACCAGCAAGCCGCCGAAGCAATGGATACCGAAGCCGACACCGAAAGGGGAAGTCGACAAAGTCGCGCCGAAACCGAATGTATTTACGGAAGCTGCAGCATCGTCGGCGGAGCGCGGCTCTCATCCGGGGCGGGGTCTCCGAAAGAACAGAACCGGAAATATTGGGCAGAATGCTGGCGCGGCGAAGATCGACCCACGGGGACGAGACATTTTGCAGCGAAGAATACTGGCACGGGGACGAGACATTTTGCAGCGCGAGGAGGCCGACGGACCGGAAACGGAACTCGGGATGATTGCTAAGGCTGCCATTGCAAATGCGCACAGCCACAGCGTCGCAGCTGCCGCAGCGTCAAGTCGTGGACAACTTCTTACATCTAGAAGAGGGCAGGTGTACAAGTATGCGATTGGGACATGTGAGAATCTAAGATCTAAGATGAAGCAGGACACATCCGGCGGTAAAGCTGCGAGGGCGGACTCCACGGATGATGAGGGCGCAGGCGAAGTGCTGTCGATGCCGCCGCTAACCGCGGGCGCGTCCCGGCAGTCAACCGCGTCCGCGGCGGCATCGGCAAAGAGTGCCGAGTCGAAATCGTCCTCCGCTTCTACTGCGGCGGCGTCGGCGGCGGTTTCTTTTCATCTCGGATCTTCCACGGGTCCTGGTGCTCGGTCGCCGGCTGCTGGTTCCGGGATTGTTTCCGTGGTTTCCACGCCGGCGAATAGTGCGCCTGCGACCCCGAGTACCGTGAACTCGGAACCCCAGACAGGCGCGTCGACCCCGAGCGTAGCCTCCGCGTGGTCCTCGCCGCAGGGAGCCAGCAAAACGAGCTGGGCGGACCTTTCGGAGGTCGATGAGCAGGCCCTCGACCCCGGGGACATCGCTCTGGGGGGCGGTGGCCCGTTCCTTTCGCCCGCGGAGGGAGAAAATTCGGGACGGGAACTGGAGCTCGTCGCGGAGGACGGCGACGCTGCGGCCGAGACACAGATGCAGCCGTCTGACACTGCCGATCTCTGGAGGCACGGGAAGAAAAATATTTTCAAACCGCCGCAGCGTTCGCGCAGGTCGATCATAGCGGGGGACGGCAGGGGGCGGGGGGGAGGAATGTCGTCGTCACATGGAGGAGAAGCGAGACCCACAGGGGTAAATATTTAGTCTAGTATGATGGAATCTGATGAATGCCATTGTGAACATGTTGTGGGGGGGTCTAGTAACAAAATTTTTAATGCAAGGATTCCGCGGAAGTAAGATTGAATCTGATGAAGCAACACAATTGATCACGTCAGGCATCCGAACAAGAGAAGCTTCACTCCCTCGATCAAAGTGCGTTCGATCGCGATAGGGGCCGCAAGAGGGGCTTGGAAGGAGGACCACAGCACAGCATGAAGGACATTAGCTTCGCGGATTTCTCTAGCGGAGGCGGACCAAAATCGCCTTTCAAAGCAAGTTCTTGCAGTTGTCCGTTCGGCGAACTGGACAGTGGGCAGCACGGCGGGCAGCAGAAAAAACTTCGCGATTCGCGACGCGACCGCACCCTGGCGAACGGGAAAACGGCCGCGGAGCTTCGCGCGGACGCCGAAAATCCTCCGTGGCGGCTCGCGCAGGCAGTGGAAAACAGCACTGACGCTGAACGGACGAACGTTCAAGTTCCGGAGGAGGATCCGGTAGATGGAGCACAGACCTCGTCCCCTCCATCACGCCTCTTTCCATCTTCTGATCCGGCTGACGACAGTATAGCGCAACAAGCAGCACAAGCACAACAACAGCACCAGCCAGGAACACAAGCATTTTCCGATTGCAACATTTTCGGAAACACAAGCGCCGATGTAACTCCACTCCCACCATCGTCCTCGCTGTATGAGGGCGAGGACTTCGATGCGGCAATCACCGTGGACGAGGCGCGGGCGCTGGTAGCCAACCGCATGGTTGGTATGTTCACGCCAATGGGCGACTGGGTCGGCTGGCCTTGGAGCGTGGAGGGGCATAAGAAACTCAAAGACGCGCTTCACGGAAAAGCGGACCATGCGGTATTGAGCGCCGAGACGCGGCAGCTTCTACTCCGGGCCTACGCGGAGACTCAGAAGCTGCTCAGGTCGGGCAATTTTCTGGCGCTGAAAGAGGAGTGGCGACGCAAACTGGTGGAGGAGAAAGGGGGAGAAGAAAAAGGAATGGCCGTGACACTCGGAGACGTGCCAGCAGAGGTACCGAGATAAGCAGCGATTCTCGAAGACCGATGCGGTTATACAACGAACTTTATTTCAATTTTTTTAGTTCTTGTGACTGTGAGTAGAGAGAGTTTTGGTTTTCGGTATCGGTAAGATGCGGTTTCATGATCGAAGATTCGTTCAGGCCCTCTGCATGTGCGCTCGGGAGCTGGAGTGGAACCCGCAGAACGAGCACTCCGGGCACCAGTATACCGAGCTGCTGAACTACCTCGAACCTCTTCACGAAATGATGGCGACCGGACGCGGTGCGCGCGGTGTCGCCCTTTCGCTGTTTCGCCGCACCTGCAGCTTCCTCTCCAAGGAAGAGGCGGGCCTCAGGCCGGAAAGTGGTCGGGCAGCACCAGAATCGAATGCTGGTCACGACGAGGACGAGTTCGTGCACTCCGTCGGAGTAGAAGCTGTCTCGAGCACAACTCCCAGTAGGAGGCGTAGTGATCCCGAGCAACGCAGCCGGCGTGCGGCGGCGAAACTAATTGCCGGGCGAGAGCACCACGTTGGCGGGGAGGTGGAAAGCATCGTTCCGGCGAGTCCGGGAGGCGTCGTGCAGCAGGCGAAGACTCCGGCTACAATGCGGCGGGGAAACGCCCCCTTCGAGGCAGCTGAGACGGGGAGCGTACACGATCTGCGCGCGGCGGGAACCGAGGGCGCAGCGAGCGGAATTGAGAGTGGAACTGCAACTACAAGTGGTGGGGGGACGAGTGGAAGCGCAGCTCCGGACGCGTCTGCGAAAATATATCCCACCACGTCATCAGCACTTGCTTCGATGAGCAGCGGGGACGTGTATGTGATTCAAACCCCACTCTCGCGGCAGACGACGCCGGAAGATGATGTTGGGCCGCTTCCAGTTGAGACGATGGTGGATGGAGCGAAAAAACTCAACGCTGACGGCGTACCACAGAACCCGGGCGCAGAAAGAGGAGAAGCAGCAGCTGATGAGGCGGCGAGCGGGACTGCGGCTGCTACGGCTGTATTGCACCAGGGGCCACCTAGTACTAGTTGTGCCGACGTTGCAGGATCTCGGTTGGTGGAGGAGATCTGCCAGATGTCGACTGAACTCCTGTTTATGCTTAAGCAGAAATCTTTGATGACCAAAATGGGTACGTGCCAGATGCTGGAGCAGATGCAGCAGTGCTACGCGGCTGGCGAGCTCAGTGCAGCGGAGGCGTGGGTTGTGCCAGAAATGCTCGAGATGCTGCAGCAGCCGCAGCTGAGGCAACAACCAGCTTCGAGTGTGACGCCGAACCATCGGAGCATGATCGGCTGTGGCCCGCAAGAACATCCCGTTCCCGGTACGGACGATTTTTTGCGGGAACTCGCTGGGAACGCACTGTCCGCGGTGGCAAGCGCAGGCGCGCTGTCGCCGGGAATTAGTACCCCCGGGGAGCACCAGAAAACGCTGTCGCCGGAACACATGCCGCCGCAAGATGCGGTACAAAAGCTGATGAAGGACTTCGCGCAGCTGCAGCTGGAGATAAGACAATCATGCAGCGGCGGAGATGGCGGGGGTGGGGGGTTTCTTGCAAGCAGCGGAAGTGCTGCTGCGGGCCCTAGCGAAGGGGGCAGCAACCGCAACTAGGAGCAGCCGGTCGCGTCAGAAGTTTTGAGTCAACGAAGCCGCGGCTACCCGCCGTCCGGTCAAGATATAACGATGCAGCAAGGGGAAGGGAAAGCGACAGAAGAACAAGCCCTGCAGGAATTGCATAATTCAGTCTACCAGTCGCTGCTACAGGTCCAAGGGCAACTGCACGACGTGAACGCGCAGCTGCTCAATTTTAGAAATACTCACATCACCGGTTGTGGAGGTGCCCAGTCGGAGAGCCCCGACCAGCAGCAAAAATACTTGAACAAGGGAGATGCAGCGGTGCTTTCGGCCGCCGCCGCACCGTGGCCGCAAGGCTACGATCAGAGCTGGCAGGGAGGTTTTGGTTTTCATCCAGCGGTAGCATTTCCCGCGGAGTTTGTCCCGGGGGCAGGTAGTATCCACAACAGCGGTTCCGGATCATGGGGAGCTCCGTTTGGGCCCCGTGATCCCAGCACCACTACTTCTGCTGCGAACGTCGACCATGGCGGGTCGCTACCCACACAGAGTCCGGCCGAACCAGAACAGGAGCCGATGCCCAGCAGGGGGACGATGGCTGCTGCTGCGGTGCCTGCTAATGTGGGATTTCAGGGATATCAGGGCGAGATGATGGGTCCACATGCTATGGGTCCTGCAGACTCCTCCTGGTCACTTGCATATCCTGTTTCGTCGCAGCTGCAGCAATTTCCCGGGGCTTTCTTCATGCCTGTGCCATACCAGCACGAGGGGCAGCTGCAGAGTTTTCAGCCAGGATACAGCGTTGATACTGGATACGGTTATTCGTACGCGGATCCCAATAGCGTGGCCCAGCTGGCGGCGCACCAGTGGGTGGTGGGCGGCACGGACACAACTAATAGTGCGGGGACACCAGCAGCACCGCAGTTGGGTGGAATGTCGAGTACTTCTGCACTCTCCGCCCAACAACAACACCCTCCAGTGGACGAGGGGAAACCGTCCGGGCGGAGAAAAAAATGGATAACGTCCATCGCGAACCGGACGTACGGCGACTACCACCTTATTGAGCAGCACCACGCGGGGCAGAGAGCAAGGGAAGTAGCATGGACGGAGGCTGCTGGAGGTAGCGTAGAAGTACACCCTCCCGTGGAAGCTTCAGCTTTGTCATCGTCACCGGCGTCGGGGGTGTCAGACGAACAACCAGCACAGGAGCCGAGGCCGTCAGGTCCGCTCCTCAAAAGAACGAAGGCGAGGCTTTCGAAGCAAAAGAAGAAAGCGTTCGCGCTGTTGACGAGCGTGGAGGAAAAAACCAGAACCGACGCTGCAACGGCTGCAGCTGCCGTGATGTCGGGGCCCTCGGACGTCTGTGCGGGAGGTGCTGCTAGTTGTACGAAGGAGGTGGAAGCGCATGATCATGTTGTATCGACGCCGCGGTCGCACCGCCGTCATCACGAGATGAGTGCGAACCTTTTCTTTTCGCAAGATAAGGACCCGAACTCGCTCAACCGATATTTCGATGAACAGGCGGCGGCAAGGGGGTTCTAGGAAAATCCAACGCAACAAGAACGACTGCGGGGGGAGGAACGAATAGTTCTCGAACTCATTGTAGCTAAAGCTTTCGCCTCCACTGAACTTTAAAGTAAGTCCGGTACCCCCAGCAGGCACGAACTTTTTTGAAACGAGAAAGCGAATTAATGAGGGTTTTCCCACGGAGGTAATGCCTTCCGTGTTTTTTTTTGTGTACTTAGTGCCAACTGTTTCGAGAATACATGGAGATTGCTACCGACTGTCGTCTAAAGAACAATACGTTAGGGTTGTATATGTTTGAAAGAACCCGAAATCAATGAAATGAAAGAAGCCCGACGTCGGACACGCGTTCGTCGAGCGCGGTAGTACAGCACAGGTGCTGTCTCTGCTGGCGCGGTAACTAGGCATATGAAGCAGAGCCAGCGCCACCGCGCAAATGCATTGATTTACTTTTGTCTACCGTCACGTGCAAAAGAACGCACCACGAGAGAATTTTCCAACAAGGTTTTATTCTCGCTCGGCCCACCTACAGGTGCATCAAGACCAACATCGAGAGTGACAGGAATTTTTGAAGTAGGTCAGCATGACATTTACATACAAGTGCAATCGAGAAAATCACAGAGTCAGCAAGATCCACCGACCGCGCTGTGGTCGTGAACGATACCCACCTTGCGAGGGCACTGCGATTGCGAAATGCAAATGTCGACAAATAAAGGAAACGGTACTTCTGTTTTGACATCATCTTGTAAAAAAGCACATTCACGACCTCCGATTCCGTACCAGCAAAGGTCGTACGTTTGACAATATTTTTGAGGATTGAGTAGTGAGAGACTCTTCCCCTGCGACTTCTGTGTGTTTATTCCATTCAAAGCTGCCCGCGTGCTCGTTCCGATTCATTGTTCTCTGCTGGTTCATCAGATTTGCTTTGCCAGCTGTCGGTTTCGCGGAATCAATTGGGTAACGGCTTGATCTCTCGCGACCACTCGATGAACCAATGTCACGATCGTTGCCCCTATTTCCGTGTCAGCCACGATACGTTCACTTCTCCTCCGGATTGAGTCGTCTGTATTCGATTCCACCACATGTAGATGAGATCAAAAAGTGAAGAAAGAAGTCTTTTTAGTTTTAGTACTGCGCTTTCTATAGCAATAGCTGTGACAGCCGAGTAGAGGATTACGGACGCTTGACCCAGCAACGCCGAGAGGTCATCACACTAGCTACTTACTTTCCCAACCTCCGACGATGCCGGGCTCTCGGACGTTGGCGCGCCTTTTTGGCGCGGCAGTACTGTTGCTCGCTGGGTCGCTCCCGCCACGAATAACGCTTCTCGGTGGAACGACATTCGTCGCTGCGAACAAGAGCGCGGGTGGCGAGGGAGATTTTTACGCGACGCTTGGGATAAAAAAGGACGCCACCGATTCCGAGATCAAGAAGGCGTACAGAAAGCTCGCACTCAAGGTCCACCCTGACAAAAACCCGGACAACAAAGAATGGGCGGAGAAGGAGTTCAAAAAGGTATTTTTAATTGAGAAACAAGTTTTATCTAGCTAGACTCCTACTTGAAGAGGAAGAGCTCCGTCTGCTAAACATAATATCGGACTCGGACAACTCGTTCTCGTCGGATCACACCAGATCACCGCCGCGTACGAAGTGCTTTCCGACCCGGAGAAGCGGAAGCAGTACGACAGTGGCGGTATGAATATGGAGGGCGTGGACTTCGGCAGCCAGGACTTCGGGGACATCATGAAGGGCTTTGGGTTCCAGGGCAGCTTCAACATGGACAACATCTTCAAGGACGCGTTTGACGGCAAGGACCCCTTTCAGGAATTCCAGGGGGTGTTCGACAGCATGGAAAAGGACCTCATGGGCGACATGTTCGGTAGTGGTGGCGAGATGAGAGAAGATTCTGGGCCGGAAGAACAAGGAGGTGGAGGTCGAAAAGCAGGAGCAGGGGGGAAGAAGAGGAAGAAAAACGACGAGGACGACATTTTTGGGGGCATGTTCGGCGACATGGGCGACATGTTCGGGGGGATGATGGGGGGAGGGGGCGGCGGAGATGACGCGTTTGGGGACATGTTCGGGGGCATGATGGGCGGTGGCGGGGGCAGCTCCTTCTCGTTCTCGACAAGCTACTCGTCCTCGAGCGGCGGCGGAAAAACGACCACGCACACGAAGCGATCACAAACCACGTACAAAAACGGGAAGAAAGTCACAAAAACGGTGGAGGCGAAAAACGGAGGACCCGCACAGGCGACACTGGAAATGGAACAGGGAGGAAAAAAAGCAAAAAAATCGGTGCAAGCAACCGCAGGACAGCTACCCGGCGACGAATTCTAGAAATTTCCGCCATGCGAATTGTTAATAAATTGCTTATTCTATTGAAAAGACTCATTCACATTCTTTGATCTACGGCAGAACGGTACGCTGGACCGATTCATTGATAGAGAAACGACACTGGCATGCGGCACCTGCCTCGTGCTGACCACCAGAGACTGACGTGCATCGACGACGAAGAAACTTCGGTGGAACCTTCAGCCCAGGTAAAGGCAATGTGAATATCGCGCATAATCGAAGCAGAAGAAGATTCACAGAAGCTATGACTTCTGCAAAAACCGCTCGAACGGCATTACGCTGCATTCCTGTGCTGGAGAAGTCTTCAAATCTAACAAAGTAGAAATGTTAAAAAGTTCTTGCTGCCAAGAGCTGGGCTCGAGGCACGCAGGGCTGGCAAGTGTGTTGAGGTCGGTGTCGTCCTTTTTCTGCAAAAGAAGAGACTGAGATGCGCACTTTGCTTGTGAGAGGCACGCCTTGGTCATCTTGTCGCGTCGATTTACGAGCGAGCAGAACCCAAGATCGAGCGCAACGTGAGCGACGTTCTCTCTCCTCTTTGACTACGAACTTCGCATGAGATGTAAGTAGATGACATTCATCGTGCTAGTGCAGGGATGCCGATGAGGCGTGGTGGGGCTTTCGCGCTCTCGTAGTGTTCTGCTGAGTTTCGGCGAAAATGTCGCGATTCCACGCGAGTAGACTCCCGGCGGCGACGACGGCACTTGTCCATGTTGCTCTTGGCGGCTTCAACATTTCACTATGTGGCGTGGCGTCCGCCACCCGCGGGGGCGGGGGACTGCGCGGGAAAGCAAGACATGAGTTGGAGAGCAGCAGCGCCAACCTAACGGCAACCCTCACCGCTTTCGACCTGGTGGTCATCGACGACAAGAAGAAACAGGGGCACGATAGTCGTGGTAGTTCTGACTCGATGTCGATTGTTACTAGCCTGGAGGCCGATGCCGCGTCCTTTCTC
>RXOD01006514.1:0-10115 GCA_005223375.1 Amoebophrya sp. AT5.2 | reverse complement strand
CCGCGGCCGCGATGATTGCGGAAGCCACGTTCGCGGCCGGGAGGGCGACGGGGAAAGTTGTGTTCCGCGTTTTGACGACGACCGCGGCAACGGCGTTCGACTACGGGGTACAACCGCTGTACAAGTTCGTGCTGCGACCGACCGCGGTTTTCGCCTACAAGTGCGTGCTTGCGCCGGTCGCGAGCGGAACGCACTACGTCGCGACGGACCTGGTGCCGAGCAGCCTGCGCTTCACGTACGAGCTCGCGAAGAAGCTATCCAAAAAGCTCTTCGCACCCGCGTTCGTCGCGGTCGTCGACGCTTCCGGGCGAGCGATTGTTTGGGTGAAGGGCGTCGGGGCGCACGCAATCGACGTGAGTAGCCGCACTTATGGCGTGGCGAGAGCGATCAGTGTGCGGGAGGCGACGCGGGCGCGCGCTGCTGTGGTTGGGGTCTTCTGCGTCGCAAGGGACGAGTATTGGAGGCCGTACTGCGTTCCCGCGCTCAAATACGGTAAGGAACAAGCGGCCGCTGCAGCGAAATACGGGTACCAGCGCGGCAGCGAAGTGTACGAAAATTCTAAATCGGCCGTGAACGAGGCCGTCGTTGTACCCGTGAGCGCGGCGGCTGTGCGAATCGGGACGCAGACCCGGGAAGTGACGGCGAGTGCCTTGGCTGCGGCCGAAGCGGAGCGGGCGAAACTCGTGCATCTGTGCCGTGAAGCGGCAGAGGGAGCGAAGCTGCGGGCGGGAGAGTTGATGGAAGCGTGGAACTACGCACGGAGGGATGCGAGCTCCAGAAAGAGCACGGGGACGGCGGAGTAGAAAGTGGAATGATCGGCGTGTGCAAAAGACGAACACCGGATGGCAGAGCAAAGGCCCGCTGCTGAAGTTGTATACCCGACCTTGGCCTCATGAGGCGCACATAGATAAGCGCGCATATTTTTACCCACCTCGATATAGAGTTACGAGAGAGTCACTTGAACCTCTTTTCAAGTACGCGCATCACGGCACGGATACGCTTGGAAGAGGTCGGCTTTTTCATATCCCAAATCAACTTAGAAATGCAAATACCCCACCTCTCAAAGAAATCCAGCGGTTCGAGACCCCACAAATACCTCCACACCTGCTGCGTGTAACATAAAGATAAGCGTGTCGAGGACCACGTCATCACCTGGGCGTGTAATATACGGTTACGGATCGATTGGTAGCTGACGGTATTCGATCTGCACCTGCCTATCCAGATTTTGGTTTTTCGCCGCGAGGCGCCTCGCAGGACATACACGGCTGAAAGACTCGAGTGGAATCTAAGCGACGTTTGAACGGAAAAATCTAAATTTCGGGTCATGATGCTTCGTTGTCCCTCTATATGACCGCATGAAGCTCTGACTGTGAAAGTGAATCTAACGTGAAACAGCGGAAGATCAAGCAACCAAAAGAGTTCCGAAGGTCAGTAAATATTCGAGCGGGACAGAATCAAGGCGAATGTCGACCAGCTGATAGCGGCAAGGCGGGTAAAGCGCGCTGCAAGGGCAGCCGCGCGGGGAGGGAGTCAAGCGGAGTGAAAGGTTGGATGAGGACTGTGTTTTTACCGGCGGTTGAGAAAATAAAATAATTAAATCCTGCCAGGTAACATATTACAAGTTAGTGTTTTAGTATTGTATTTATTTATTTATTTTTTCTCCAGAAGTATCTCATCGTCTACGGTTTATTTATGGGTGAGTCATTTCCGACCATACATACTCCGCGAAGAATGTGTTTGCAGCAAAGTATCGTCAACTTTAATTGATTGTTTCCGTGCCATTTCCCTGTAGTTTTTTCCGTCGCACTTTCTGTAAAAAAAAGTCACGCTCACTGTGTTGTCACTCATTTGCTCGGAGCGGGGTCAGTAAATCTACTAAGTTCTTCTATTCAGTTCTTTTGATCTTGTTTTTAATTTCCCCACGACTAATTTCCTCCAATAGTCTTCTTCTTCGTCACTAAAAATCGTCAAAGCTGGCACGTTTATACGATTATCAGGTTTCCGTCAGTCTAGTTTATTTGCCCCGCTCCGCAGCTGTCGAATGCATGGCCAGTTGCGCCCGAAGCGAACACGCCCGCCCCCGGCGGAGCTTTCCCAATTGGGAAACATTTCAATCAATCAATCGTGATTTGTGTCCTGTCTCCTTGTGCTGAAGACCAAATTTGAATTCGAGATCCATTCAGATCCCCGTCGGCCCATTGCAAGATCCAAGCCCTCGTGTAAAGGCGAGCTTCGGTTCAGGATCTAAGTGCCGTCGTGTCACTCGGTCCAGTGGATCCATGTTTTCGTGCAGATCTCGATGATTATGCTTTGACCTTATATGGGAGAGCCATCCAATTCCAAACGCTTACTATTTCTATCTACCCAACCAACACAGGGGAACCGAGGTAAGTACTTTGTTACTTGCTTCTCGTAGGTTCGGGCTTAGACTCCTAGGACATCTTCAGAACCAGAACCACCAATCGAAGCGCGAAAATGGCGACGTCCTCGATCAAGCAGAACATCGTGAAGAAGCGCACGAAGAAGTTCCGCCGCTTTCAGCAGGCCTCCTTGAACAAGACCAAGGGTAACTACTTCATCCGCATGCGCACGGGATGGCGCAAGCCGAAGGGGATCGACAACCGCGCCCGCAGGAAGTTCCGCGGAACCACGATCATGCCCAAGATCGGGTACGGCTCGGCCAAGAAGACCAAGCACATGCTGCCCAGCGGATTCTACAAGTTCACGGTACTACATGAGCAATAGTGACTTTTACGTACTACTAGAATGTCGCATCGCACGTACAACTACTATCATGTGACTGCACGACTCGGGATACAAGAACTCTTTAGTGACAGCGACACGAGATGATGAATTACCACCTTATGTAAACTGAGACGTCCGCGGTCCGCCGCACAAACACACACCCGAGTGATAGGATGAGAGCGATAGGTTCCTCGCGATGTAGTCTAGTTAAACTTGCGAACGCTTCACAGGTCAAGCAGCTGTCGGACCTGGACATGCTGCTGATGCACAACGGTAAGTTCGCGGTGGAGCTCGCCCACAACCTGTCGTCGCGCACGCGCCGCGCGGTCGTGGAGAAGGCGGAACAGCTCGGCCTGTACATCACCAACAAGTTCTCCCGCAGCGTGGCGGAGGAGGCCTAATGTGCTACACTCTGAACGCATTGAAGATTATTCCGTCGAGACAGTGAGCAGTTATTGCTGGACATAGAGAAATATCGATGGAACGTATCGATCATGGATGGATGGAGAGGAAGGCGAGATGGCCTTATATCGGTTGGTTTCTTGTTTCCAGCTGATGCAGCTTCTTCAGGAGCTCGACGGAAGAATTTTGGCGGACCGATTGATGGCGAAGGATGGAGATGTGTCCTGAAAAGACGAGTCTAAAAAAACGCAAGCGCGAGCAAGAGCATGAGGGACGGCTTTGATGGAAGGAAAGTGTTCTGCGCCTGGCATGGAAAATCTGGTCCTGGAATGGAAAATCCGATTGAAGTGGCCATCGGCAACATATGAATATTGATCCACGTCCACAATCTTGGTGTACCTTTCTTCGTACATCGTGCACGCTGCGGCTCGCCAATATTGTATGGTGCGTATACCACAATCTCCATGTGCCTTTCTTCGTGTATCGTGCACGCTGCAGCAGCACCCGCAGCGCCAGCTGTGTGGGGAATCATGCCAGTTGAAGAATATTAAAGTCCGTGTCTTATTCGCTTTTCCATTGAATATTCCTATGCAGTTCGCTTCGTTTGTCGTGCGCGACCGCATGATCTGGCCACCCCCCGGATCTGCGATCCACCACGAGGGCTTTCGCTTAGGTAGTAAACTTAGGCTCTTGTACTTGTAGTCATTATCGCCAACAGCCTCGTTTTACGATTCTCATCCGTGGTACTGGATGCTTTGGGGAGTCCGTCGACCAACATAGATGTCTCATACGCGGGGGTGAGTTTCGACTCGCCGGCTTCGGCTTCAAAACCGAAAATTGCATCCACGGAGCCAGCGTCAGCGGAAGATCCTGGTGATTTCGTAGCTGTTGCAATTCCAAGTCAGCCCACCTGAAGAAGGTACTTGATCCCGTCGTGCGCGTATGACACGGGCAGAGATAGCAGAGGGGAGCAAACAGTACGACGGAAGCGGCAAAGTGGGTGCATTCCGATCCTAAACGGCCAGGACCGGAACGCGCACCTAGCCCAAGCCCTGTTGCGGAAATGCGCCGCGCACGATTGAAGCGTTCTTTTTTTCGGGTGCGCGTTTTGCAGCCGAAAAAAAAGGGGAATGGAGCGATGTAGAGGTCACGCACCGTTCGTTGCGGCGAGCGTTCGCCGCGGTGCACCAGCCTCCAGATCTCACACTAGCCGCGGTGCACCAGCCCTCAGATCTCACACTCGTGCTGAAGCCTTCAGATTTCCACCTTCCTCCAACGCCATCTCTCACACAACCTTCAGATCCAAGATGTGTGTTCGGAGGAACTCTTCGCCCTTCAACAGAGTGCAAGGGAATGACGAGAAGTTGTGAGCGAGAGTGACCACCGGAGTGACTGTGTTCGTCGCGTACTGGCCCCTCTGGCGGCGGCGGCGGAGGGATCTCGACGGTTGTCGTTCGATCGGAAGAGAGCACGCCGTAGCGCGTTTGCAGTTCACTCGTTTCAATAATCAGTACCTACTACGTCGATGCCTTCTACTTTTCACGGCAGTAAAGCCGTCACCCTGATGATGGCGGCGGGCCCTGTCGCAGCTGCGCAATTAAGTTGAACGCGTGTATCCTTTGGGATAGGGATGTCATGTTCTTTCAAAACAAGATGTCAGAGAGCCGCCACTGCGGTCAGTCTGATTCTGCTTCGCGCTCCTCGTGGCGAGGCCGTCGTCGACGGCCTTCTTGGGGAAGACGCCCACCACACCGGATACAAATCGGCACTCGTCGGTTACGACGGGAGTCGGGGGGATCCGATTGAGGAGGGAACTACTCACTCCGACACCGAGTTTTTATTGACCTCCCCTGAACGGTTCAACGTACCCACCAGCAGCTCCGCGAGCCGCGGCCCCCACACCCACTATGATCGTCCACCGCGTCGTATCGCGGGATCGTCTACTTCTTCGGCACCACCAGCAGGTTGGGGATCTTCCGCAGCAGGCTCTTCACGCGAAGAACGGAAGCTCCGCTCAGAACGGAAGCTTCCTCGCCCTTGGCAGGTTTCCACCTCAGGAACAAACTCGTTCGCGTCATCGGGAAGAGAAAAGGGCGGAGCAAGGTTAACATGTGCTGCCGGGTATACGTGGACGTTTTTTTTCGGATGCATTTCGAACACCTGTCCTTGCGAGAACGGGGTTTGTGATGTAACAAATACTGGGTGTTTGTGGTGCAACGCCGGGTTTACGTGGCGTTACCACCTGGAGGGATCCTCGTGCGTGGCGAATACTACGGCGAATACTACGGCGAATACTACGGCGAATACTACGGCGATTACTACGGCGAATACTACGGCGAATACTACTGAGGAGTCGAATTATACTACAACTACGGCGTATACTACTTCTCCGACGAATACTACGTCGACCGCTATTACTGCCACAAATGAAACTCCGAGCCTGAGAGAAGCATTGGGACGAGAGGACGAGGAAGCCGAAGCTGCAGACGAGGAAAGTTCATTTTTCGCGACGGGGCTGCTGATTGCAGGCGCGGCTGGGTTTTTGCTCGCACTCATGGGGGGAGCTGGGTTTTCGTTTGGGGGGTGGATAATATCGGGAGGGGGAGATGGTGCCGGACCACGACTGGACCAGGCGACATCAGAAGAAGGCCCGGCTGAGAACAAGAAAATCAAACACCGAGACAGGGACAGCTCATCATCGTCCGAAGGGAATGATACAACTGACGACGACGCCGACACTCCGGGCGGAATTGGAGGAGGCTCAAGAATGGTTGGGGGAAGGTCGAACACCCGGGGAAGTTCGATGATTGGGGGGCGCTCGAAGATAGGAAAAGGTTCGATGACTGGGGGGAGCTCGAAAATTGGGGGAAGTTCGATGATTGGTGGAAGCTCGATGATTGGTGGAAGCTCGAACGTCGGGGGAAGCTCGAGCATTGGGGGAAGCTCGATGATTGGTGGAAGCTCGAAGATTGGGGGAAGTTCGATGATTGGGGGAAGCTCGATGGTTGGGGGAAGTTCGAACATTGGGGGAAGCTCGAGCATTGGGGGAAGTTCGATGATTGGAGGAAGCTCGATGGTTGGGGGAAGTTCGAACATTGGGGGAAGCTCGAAGATTGGGGGAAGTTCGATGATTGGGGGAAGCTCGATGATTGGGGGAAGTTCGAGCATTGGGGGAAGCTCGATGATTGGGGGGAAGACGCGATGATTATACCACATGGCGCCGACCTCGATGATGTGAGCGACAGAGGCGGGAATCTGCAGGCGATAATTCGTGAGACTTTCAGAAGATACAGCCATAGAAATACATTCATACTTAGTCGTTCCCGCGTAGAAATTTTCTTTGCGGCTTGCTTGCGCGATTGGCTAGTGGAATCTGGAATGTTGGAAGTTTTTCTCGTGTCCAGGTTCGCGCTGCCGCCGAAAAAAGGAGAAAAAGAAATACTTAGAACGATGTAGATCTCACGCACTCTTTGTTGCGGGGGGCGTTTGCCTCCGCACCACCAGCGACGTCAGCGAAAGACGTCTCACCAGACTCCGAAAATTAGTCTCTTCCGCGACGAAGCACGGCTGTCGAAAGTTTCTGCAAGATCTTTTTAATATGACCCCTTCTCGCAGCGACCCTTCATCTCGCAGCGGCGGAAGGATCTCGGGATCTGGGTGTGCTCGAGTGTCGCGAGCGATCGGCTTTCGGGAGCGCGGTACCGTGTTACTCTATCTAAAAAAATTATTAAGTTTAAGTGCGTCGATCTCGATGCCTCGGCCTCCTGACACAAGCAAGTACTAGCCGTCACCCACATTCTCATTCATAGCGGCCATTCCAGCACAGCCATGGGCAAGTAACGCGCAATCCTCCGGGGGATCTCCATCTGCACACAACATTCATGATGAGGATGAGATGTCGTGTTCCCTGAGAGCCGCCACTGCGGTCAGTCTGATTCTGCTTCGCGCTCCTCGTGCTGGGGCCGTCGTCGACGGCCTTCTTCGGGGAGTAGACGTAGACGCCCACCACATCGAATCGGCGTCGGCATTCATCGGTTACGCCGGAAGCCGGGGGGATCTGATCGGGGGAACTAGTCATGCCGCCTCGTCCGTCGAGGCCGAGTTTTTATCGGATACAGCTTCTCGCTCTCCAGGGACGTCCCCGGAAGAAGAGCGGGAGCCCGACGACCATGGGCACATTGTAGAGGTGGGCGACCACTTCGGCCGTGGACCTTCATCAGCATCATCGTCGTCGTCTTCAGCGCTCTTTGCAACTCAGAGGACCGCTTCGCCAACATCATCGCTGCTGGGGCGAGGGCAGCGGCCATCGCAGGATGCAGTCGCCACGCGAACCACGTCAGGTGGTAGAAAAACGAAGAGCGAAAGTGAGGAAATAAAGATGAGAACGATGTGGGCGCCGGAAGCGACAGTAGCGACAAAAAGTAGTACGATAATTTTCGCGGCAAGTAGTACTACGTCGAGGAGCCCGACCGGCCCAGCAAGCGCCGACGCCGACCCTCGGCATAGCGGTAGCCCTTCGCCCCAGAATTCCAGCTCGACGGTTGATGCGGCGGGGGTCATCAGGCGCAAGGAGCAGGACCAGCGCGGGCCGCGCCATACCTCCGGAACATCCGTGGGCACGACGTACACGGCACATCGGATCACGACCGCCTCCAGCTCCTCCAGCTCCGCGCCGGTTCCCGGATTGAAACCAGACTCGCAGATGTTGCGCCGTGGTGGGAGCAGCAAGCACACTGAAGAACGCAGTACACAGATTAAACCGCCCAGAAAGAGAGCAACTGCAGGCGCCCTCGGCGAGCAAGCGTCATCGGGGGGAAGAAACGTCCTCCTCGGCCACCCCTGCGATATATTTGACGACTGCCGCGACTGCTATTGGTTCTATAGCGACGCTAACTTCTGCAACGAACGGTACGGCGGCTATGTCAGTAGCCCAAGCCTCGGCATCGGCGGCGGGCATTTCCACGGTAACGGTATCGTGGTTTCCCCGTATCATGTTTATGACCCCTGCTCTTATTATGAACGGTTGTGCTCCCAACGCGAGTTCTTCGACGACTGGGACGACGACTTGCCAGAATTCGAGCACGACGACTTCTGGGACGACGACGACTGGCACGACACGCCAGTCATCCGGACGCCGAGGCCGCCACACACCACAACCACCACCACCACCACACTACCACCACCACCACCACCACCAACAACAACGACGACTACTACTCCGACAGAGGCGAGAGACAATGCTGGTGAGGTGGTTTTGACGCCGGATGATGACGAAAGACACTGCGCGGGAGTATGAGGATTTCTGCGAAAATTCGGAGGCCCCGCATTACCGCGACCCCGCGCAGTGCAATGCGGATGAGCGATGCCACTTCTCCCACACGACTTCTGATATCTCCTCCACTTCTACATCTACCACAGTATCAGATACTGTGGCCCTGAGAGAAAACTTGGGAGACGATGACACTGCTAGAGCCGACCAGGAGGATGCTGCGGGCGACGAGAGTTCATCTTTCACGGCGGGGCCGCTGATCGCAGGCGCGGCTGCGCTCGCACTCGTGGTGGCGGGAGCTGCGTTTTTGGTGTCGGGAGGGGCAGGTGGTGCCAGACCAGACTACGCGACACCAGAAGATCGCCCAGCTCAAGACAAAAGCAAAGATGAAGACGGGGACAGCTCTTCCGAAGGGGATGATACAACTGACGACGACATCGACGCTTCGCGCGGAATTGGGGGAAGCTCAACTATTGGGGGAATGAGCTCGAAGATTGGGGGAAGTTCGATGATTGGCGGAAGCTCGATGATTGGGGGAAGCTCGATGATTGGGGGGAAGATGAAATGATACCACGCGGCGACCTCGATGATGTGCACTACCTACAGAGTCACGAATCTGCCGAAGAAAAACAAGAGAATGTCATCAAAATCTTTCTTGTGGTTGTGGCTTGCTGAGCGATTGGATTTGGAGGCAGCTACTGGAAACAAAATGAATTGAAAAAGCTGCTGAGGGAATGTCACCACTGCTCAATTACTTATCTATGGAACCCGACCACAAGCATCGATATCAGAACAAGCACAAGAAATAAAAATGCCATCCCATCGGTGTTCTAGCTTGACAACGAACAAGCAAGAGTTGCATTTGCTTCCTTGGGATTGGATGTGAAGCGAGCCAAATCGGTGGAACTGGAAAGCTTTGCAATGCAATTCATTTCCAACCCAAATCCCAATGCCGATCCAACCCAATTGGAACGCAAACCCCAATCCGAATCAATCCAAATCCCATAAACGAACTCAATGAAAATTCCGATCCAAATTCCAAATTCCAACACAAATTCTAATCCATCCAAATTGCAGCCCAGATTTCAAATCCAATCAATCCAAATTTTAATCCAAATTTTAAGCCAAATGCCAAGCTAAATTTAATCCCATTCCCAAGCCAAATTTTGATTTGATTCCAAATGCCAAGCCTTCGCCTTCCTGACGCCACAGGGAGCCCTCGCGCGGGCACAGGAGATCGAGGACCTAGTACGGAACGAGAGGGATACGCACGTCGCGCGCGTCATTGCCGCGAGGAAAAAGCGCGGGTCAAAGAATAGCGGACCTGAGTGCTAACGAAGAAGAGATGCAGTATGGTTGGTTTATCTTTATGCTCGAAATATTAGTATAGTTGTGATGTTCTACGACACGAATACGTATTTTTTTTGAGTGCCAGAAATAGACCTACCTCCACGTTGATCAATTTCGTCTTATTACTTTGTGCTTTACAACTGACAGTTCACGAACTTGCTCGTAAATCTTTAAATGTGTCCGTAACTCTTGTATTCTTTCTGATCTGGCCAAAGTGCCCACGAAGTTCTGTCGTTAGCTGCAAAATTTACACCCGAGAAACGATGACAGTGGTGGTGAGAATGCACAGGCAGGTGCAGGTCGTGGCGTGGGCGAGAGCGAGATAATTGTACAACATTGATAGACTTAC
>RXOD01006513.1:0-10123 GCA_005223375.1 Amoebophrya sp. AT5.2 | reverse complement strand
TCCAAAAAAAAGCCGCATCCTTTGTTTTAGTATGATTGAAGGACTCTCTCAGCTTTCCCAGCTCATTGTATCAAACAGAAAGCCGACCTTTCAGCAGCAGAATATAGCACCACCGTCTGGACTTGACTTTCCGAACTTGCTTCCCTTTCGCCCTTGTTCATATAAAACCAAATCTGCCTACTTGTTCCTTCAATTTATTCCCTTTCGCACAAAGACAGATGAAACAAACGCTACAGAACAATTGATTCGCGCCAGGTAGAGCGGGGCATTTTGCCGAGCAAATTCAAACAAGCCCATTTCACAAATTAATAGCCACTCGTCTCTAATAAATTGATTCTTCAACATTTCCCCCTTTACGCAAAAATAGCGAATTCTCAACCAAGTCAGTGACGCTGTGCATGCAGCTTCTCATTTCATCTAATAAATAGTAGGCAAAAAAAGCCTAAGCAGGTAAGTAATTCATTGTAATTTATTATATGCCAGGACAAAATCAAAAATAAAAATAAATTAGAATTGGTCCTCAGGTCAGTCACTTCTACTGCGGAAAGGCTGGGCTTAATGAAAACAATTTATCATGGTCGTCGTCACAGACCAGAAAATGAATTAGGTCCTTGAAATATTGGAGTACAACTTTCAATCGAACGACAACGTAAGAACGCCACATCCAGAACGCCAGAAACGCATCAATATTTGAACATCATTATAGCTTCCGTTTTTACATCATCCTCATCAAAGGCAAAACCTAAACCAAAATCTGCTGCTAGAACGGCTTCTGTTGTACATTCGCAACTCTCTCAGCTGATCTGTTGACTTTATTCCCTTTCCCAGAAAAAATGCTATTGTATGTGTCCCGAAAATGTCTTCGTATTCATTGCTTCAGAACCTGAACCACCGTGAAGATGATCGTCCACGGCGTGTACTTACATAATACGGATTCGACGACGACGTTGTATGATCAAGAACTGCATTTTGCAGGACGGCGTCGGCGAGAACGAAGTGAAATGGCAGCGCCAGCACCAAACGGACGACGAGCTGTATCGATCTTGTCAACGTTGTGGTGCTCGTCAATGAATCTCAGTGCATCGTGTTCGTCGCAAACAAGGAGACCATCGGATGGTCATTTTTGAGTCCTGCCGCTGTAGCTGGGTCGCAGTTCGTTTGTCGTCGTTCGACGGGAAGATGTTTAAATTTAATGCCGTTCGCGAAAAGGGCGCCGTTCGGGATGGTTTGGGGCTCGGCATTGGGTTTGGGATGTTCAATGAATGGGTACGGGTTTTGGGGTCGTGGGGCCATTGGCTTCGATATTCCTTCACCTCTGCTGGAAGAGTAAGTTTATGTTTTTGTTTAACTAATACTTCTATAACTAGTTCTTGAGGTTGGTACTTCACTTTCGAAGACGCGTATTTTACGTTTCCCGAAGGTGGGAGGAAGGAGGCCAATTAATCGATGAATTCTTGTTTATTGCACGGCCTCCACGACCACCTTTCTACTACTGATGGGCTTCATCGGTCGTGCCAGTGATTCATCTTCATGGTACGCCTGACTAAAACTTAGATTGGTTTCTAATTCTACTTGAATTTGCCAAGGGAAACGAAAGTAACAAGATGCCGACCACCCTCCAAGCGCGGGAGCGCAAGGCGCAGCGCAAGCTTCCAGAAATGAAGGAGATGGACAAAGCGTACCTACTGTTGTAGCTACTTACGTTTTTGTATGCGCGTTGGCTTTCCATTTTCACTGATATTTGTGTTTCTTTGTACCAACCGACGCTGATGGCGCCCAAGCTGCACCTGCAGCTCGGGTTTACTGCACCGAATCGAACAAGTATACATAGGGATAATATTCATACTTTTTTTTTTAAATAAACTCCATCAACCTTCGTCCAATGAATCGCAGGTTTGACGCGGCGAAGTACACGGCTCCGAAGTTTTCGATGCGTGCGAAGACGTCTTTCGGTGCCCAGA
Organism: Amoebophrya sp. AT5.2; assembly: GCA_005223375.1. Classification (NCBI taxonomy): domain Eukaryota; class Dinophyceae; order Syndiniales; family Amoebophryaceae; genus Amoebophrya; species Amoebophrya sp. AT5.2. The sequence continues at coordinate 8,162 of RXOD01006513.1, read as the reverse complement.
TCCGCACGAAGATGTCCGAATCCGATAAAACCTCCGGTCCGATCGACATCGGCGTGGTGAAGCACGAAAACCCGAAGTACTCGATGCGGGCGCGGACGTGTAAGATGTTGCAGCTTCCAGGCCAATCCACGGATTCGGTGCCCGGTCCGGGGGCCTACCCAGTACCAGCAACAACCACCTTCGACCACCCGTGTCTGCCAATGCCAGGAAGGACGAATATGAGGGGTATTAATGAATCGGAATCCTTATGATCTTCAATGCCATTATGGAAGTTTTAGTAGAAAAATCTAAGAGTTGTCGTAAATAAATAAATTGACATTGTTTGTGATCGACAGGCCCGCCGCGATTCGACCCAAACCCGCCCAGCGCGAAGACGCCCGGGCCGTCATCCTACGACACGAAGGACTTCTACAAAATTCTCTCGGGCCGACCACCAACCTTCAGTACGACCTCTTGCCCGTTTGATGATCTTAATCTTTGCGGTTGAGATATGAGAACATTGTCATTGATTGTGCTTATCTTTTTATGAGCTTTTGTTTCTTTTCATGATCTTCTCCCAAGAACGACGAATTACTTGCTTGCTTCCTTGATTGTTCAGGTATGCGAATAAAGCCGAAGATGGGGGGTAATATCAACCCGAATTGGTGCAAGGGGGGTGCCAAAGTCCTCGATGCCGACGTCAACAAAAACAGACCTCCAGTGTACCTAAACCTACCGTTTCTTTTGTTTTTATACCAATCACTCAAAAATGTATGAATCTACTCCTCGATCTTCTTCCGCAATGACATTCCTCCATCTCCATCATGATGATGCATATTAATTAGCACAGAAGCAAAGATTCTTTGGAACAATGAATTTCTTCGGTCAGGTGGTCGATGCGGGCGCGGACGTGTAAGATGCTGCAGCTGCCTGGGCAGTCCACGGACTCGGTACCCGGGCCGGGAACCTATCCGGTGCCGGCGACGACGCAATTTGACCACCCCTGCATGAAGATGCCGGGTAGGACCAAATTCGGCTCGGCGCCGCGCTTCAAAGACTACGATCCCGAAGATTGTTAAGGAGTCGACAGAAACGGAACGAATTAGTAGTAGTACTGCGAATCATTGTTAGCGACAAAAAGGAGCTCATATGAATCTTTCTTGAACTCTAGTGAACCAGAACAGATTTGAAACACCTTCACCTATACATACACATAGTATACTTACAGACTCACTCACTGGCTGCTCATGAGACATCAGGAAGAGCGGAAGAAGCACCAGCTGCTGCAGCTGCACCAATCCAACATAGTCCATGTCCTTGTCGTCGATAGTACTTTCCTTTTTTATACCCATGGCCATGAGTGCATGAGGACGAAGCTCATAGATAGTTCCCACATAGAAAGACGCATCACATTCATACTATACGGTTTGTTTATAATCGCTGTTGTCTATTTATGTACCATATAGTCATCCGAGTGGAAAAATTCGCCATAAAGCGATGATGTTGGCATGCCATGAAGTGCTTTCACATGGAATTTTGGACGACACATGCATTCCTGTTTGATTTCGAAACCTCAGGAACAAAAAGAAAAAGGCCCTTGCCGTGAGAGGAAACAATTGGTGGCTTCGTAGACGTAGCCACCGACCCGGTGGTGTCTGCGTCTCCTGGTCGTGTGACACCAGATCGACAGGAGAAGCAACCACGAGGATACCGATACCATCACGCGTTGCTAAGCATCTGTGCAGATCTAATTCGTGATCGTGCGCGTGTTATTTCTCTCAATCATGATATCTTCAAGTTCAACCACGAAAAACTATATTAATCCGAAGATTGTCACCTACGAATCAATCGGGATCAGCCTCAGGACAGCGTTTGCAGCTACTACCACTACATAGGGAAGCGATGAACACGAATTAGAAATTGATTGAATTGGTAGGGGGGGTACTTACTAGCAGGTCGAAGGTCTTGGTCCGAGATGACGCCCGACGCAGATATAATTTTTGGCGCTGCTTCTATAATTGGCCGTGGCGGTGGGGACGGCTAGCCACCGAGGATGGATCATCATAAATTTGGCTCTCACTAAAAAAACGCGCGTGCGAGCCCGTAAGTTTCTACGCGCACGCGCATATAAGTCTACGTGGGGGGCGGGGGGGGGCAACTCCTAGTGAACTTGAACTTCTTCTTCTACTCGCCAGTAGTAAAAAAGCTCAGACAGAGCACACCCAAAAATGCTGACAGATTTTGGCTGTTCTTTCGACACGTCGCGGCGGTACGAGCTTGTATCCTCTGCCTACGTCCGGGGATGCCACTACTTTGCCTGCGGGGAGAACGGGTTGAGTGACGTCTCGCTCGATCTCTACCGCGACGGCGTGCTTTTGGTCCCGGCGGATTCGGTCGTCGGAGGCGGGGCGCCGGAAGCTGATGTTAGTGTCGCAACAATATCCGGACCGCCATCAAGCTCAACGTCCACCTCGTCCTCCTCGTCGAAGGTGGAGCCGAGGAGGAATACAAAATCTAAATCCCGCAGGACGACGAAGGTGGTTGGGTCCCCCGACTTTGCTCTGCTGACAGCTCTGGATTTCGTGCCGGGGTTCGACTTTTTGCTGCTAGCGGGGGGGTTTTCCCATGGGGGCGTGTCGCTGTACTACACCGACCAGCTTGAGTGCATCCTCTCCTTCTCCGTCAAGCCGGGACTGCTCATATCGGCGTTCGGCTTTACCGGTGTGGCAAGGGAAGTAGACGATGGTCGTGAAGGAGCTTCTTCAAGAGGCACAAGTTCCTCGTCTACTTCTGCTGCTGCGCCTCCACATCAATCGATCGCGAACAAAGAGAAGTACAGCGCGCGTGTGCTCGACGAAAATGGGTTGTTCTGGATTGTCCACAACCACGTGGACACAGAGGCCCTGCACAACCGGCAGGAACAAGTTTTCGCCGCACGCCAACAGCAACAGCGACTCCTAGCCGAACGCGAGCAAAACCGGTCACCCATCACGACGACTGTGTTGAAAGCCAATTCTACTGACCGGCCGCCGGGAATTTATTTGGGCACGAGCGGAGGTGGTCCTGGCAGTGGCGTGGACGAGATGAACCAGAACGTTGCTAGCACTTCTAGCAGCGCACGCCCGGCGACAAATCCGTTGTTCGACGACGGTATCGCGGGCAACAATTCGCGCACAAAGCGTACTGGCAGCGATGCAAGTAGCAGCAGCGCGGCCTCGAGAACCATCTCGAAAACAGACAAAAATACTACTGCAGCTGCCGCGGCCGCCGGCGCGACTGCTGGGACTCGCAAGCCAAACTTCGGCGCGGCAGCGAGCCCTTCAACGGGGAAGTACCACCAGCAGCACCATGGCACTACGGTCCCCCAAACCGACGGGAAATCCTATGTCGTTCGCATTCCGTTTGCCTGCGTCCGCCAAGCCGTCAAAAAAGCTTTTCCCGTGCCGTCGTACGCCAATTTCAAGGCGGAAGTTTTAGAATTCCCGGTCGACCAAGTGCTGACAACGACCGTGTTCAGCCGGAGGGATGTCCTGGAGCCGAGCACTTTTTCCCCGCACTGTTCGATGAACTTCTTCAACAGCAACGCCTCGCAGTCCATTTACGTGACCGACCTGGCGAAAGCGGCAGAGCAACAGGAGAAGTTCTTAACCTCCGCGCCAGGAGGAGGCGCAGCTTCGACTCCGTCCACGACCGCACCTTCCACGCCACCGTACCATCAAGAGTGCCGGAACCAGATCGTAGTGGTTGGGCAGAATCCGTTTCTAGCGTATCGCCGGACAAAATGTCCCTGTCCCTACTTCTTCTTAGCAATTTCTCCGAACAGCCTGTGAGTCAGACGCCAACCCATCCCCAGACTTGAACACCTGACCAAGTGTCGATCTGGGGACTTCTTTTCTCGGGGTTTCTAGCTTTCGGGGCTTGGGGGACATTAAAGAACGTAAGCAACCGGCGAAAAAGAAAAACTGATGGAATACGGGGACACGGTCACTTTTTCCCGTCATATAGCGAAGTGCGATAACATGTACACCCCGAAGAGTCAGGCGACCGTCACAGCCGCGATTAGCTCGGCTATGGACTACTTCATGGGCCGCTGGGGAGGAGGTGGGGCGACCGGGGGAAGCACGCCGAGGATAAGGTAGTACAACAAGCTTCTCTGGTTCTGGAGAAAATTATAAGAAAGTAGAATATAAAACACTTTTTTGCCACCTCTGCATGTGCATCTTTCCTTCAATATCCATCTTAATAAAGACTCAGACTCGTCGTCATTTCTCGGTCCTTCCTCAGGTTCGACCCGTTGAAGCAGTCTGCTCGCGACCGTGTTTCTGCCGGGTTCACGTCTGCGGAGGAAGTCCAGTACACCGAAAGAGTGGAGGAGTATTGCCTCTCCCCCTCCGCCCAGCTCGAGGACGGCGGGCGGAGGGCGGTTGCTTGTGCCTACGACAGTGGCAGTAACAAGTACCTCCTGATCGCGGACAACCTCGGAAGAGTCGGGCTGTACTGCTTCCACTCGCTGCGGTGCATCCACCTCTGGCGGGGGTACCGGGAGGCGCAGGTGGCGTTTCTGGGCACCGGGGCGTACGCGGCAATTTTGGCCACGCGGCGGTGCCTACTCGAAGTGTGGGATCTGGGGACGCTGAAGCGGGTGCGCGCATGGAACCTCGCGAACAACGCGACGATAAAAGCAAGAAATGTTGAAAATCAAAACCTGCATGACGAAATTCTCCCACTCATACCGAACACACTCGTGAACGCGTTTCCGAGGCTGATCACAACGACGAGGGGGCATCATGGCGGCCGCGGAGGAGGCTCTTTTGGTTCCGAAGTCCTACTCCTGCGGAAGAAGAGAAACGGGAAAATCGTGCTGCACAAGGTGAATGTGCCGGATGGGAGTGTAGTCGGCGGCGCGAACCAGACAACCTCAGACGCTTCGGAGGCCCCGCGAAAGACTTCCTCGTCTCAGGATGACATGCTAGAGTTCGACTCAGCCCAGGAAGACGAAGGGGCATGATTACTTGTTCTGGCAGATACCGATCAGGGCAAATTTGTAGTGAGGTGGTGCACACACAGCTGCAAAGAAATGTTGCGCCCCGCCTGCGGTTCGACGCGCGCGCATGGTCTGAAAACGAACTACCAGTGTGTGAGTCAATTGCTCTTCCACCGGCAAGAATGATTGACGTGATCATGATTTCACTTCATCTGCTAACATGAAACCCACTATACGAGTGTGACTATACGTGAAGAAGATAATTTCGGGCTGCGTCAGACGAGTCAGGTTACTCGGAAATGTAGCGGTATGACGCAGCCCGAAACTATCATCTTCTTCGCGTTTTGCTGGCGTCGCCACCCATCCGATAAGCGAGCCTTTGTGTCTTAGTCTATGAGGATGATGTCGAGCGGACGAAATTATTTTCGATGAGTGACAAAAACAAAGACAAGGAAGAGTTAGAGTGCTCGATCGTCATATGTATCGCTTCACTATTTCGAATTCTGTCGCTCGTTCGTGCATCGTGATCGCGATCGATCTTCGTGGAGGATTGTGACGTCTGAACTCGCAAGCAGTGGAGCTCAGCTGATGATGCCGTCCTATTCATTCAGATTTGTTCTCTCGGTAGAAGCGTAGTCGCACGAGTTTTCCCTGCTTCAGCTTCGGGGTTACGTATAGCAGAATGGTGCAGGTTTAGCCTTTCTGGATAGTGTGGACGAAGGTTCCGCGTTACCGTCTTTTTCTTAAAAGGATAATTTCTACGAAGCTTCATCATCCTCTACGCTACCTGACCTCTTCGTGGTAAAACAACGGCAAAGAACTATAGGTCTGCTGATCTCGCCAGCATGCCATTCGAGTTCGATCCCAGCACTTGTTTCGGGTACAACCGGCGGAAGCTGTCTGACGCGGAGCTGGCGCACCTGCTCGAGGAGAAAGAGCAGGAGTCCGAGGCCGATAAGCAGAGGAAGGCGTTCGGCATTTCGGCGGACACGTTGGGCCAATGGGGCAAGAAGGTGAAAACGACGGAGCAACTGGCAGAGACGATATCGCCCAAGGCCCTGTTCGACACGGGCGACGAGGAGAACGAGCTGAATGACATCATCAAGGAGGCCGAGGGCGAAATGGCGGCGGAGGCGAAGGCGCGCGCACAAAAGGACACGGACGCGATAACAAAGGGGGCGGCGTCGGCGGCAGAGGAGACGGCGGAGGAGGAGACCGGTAAAGCCTCCGCAGCTGGGGCCGCCGCGATCGCAGCTGCTGCGGGGGCCACGAAAAAGAAGGGTAAAAACAAGGCGGAAAAGCCCGAGCTTCCGGTCGACCCGGCGCTGAAGCGGCCGGGGCCGCTCGTGTGCGTGTCCTCGGTGAAGAAGTTTGGCGTGAACCACACGGACGAGGTCGCCGAGCGCTCCATGACGGACGAGAAGTTCTCGTTTTGGAGCAAGGCGCGCCTCCAAAAGTTGGAGGCCGACCCGGCGTTCAAGTCTTCGTCGCTGGACTCCTGGTTCGAGATGGGCTGTCCCTTCGCGGGCGTGAAGCTGAGCCAGAAGTCGTTGTTCGCGCAGCACGCGGCCAAACAGCAAGGCGCGCCCCTGCTGTGCGAGCCGAAGACGTTCGGGTCGGCTGCGGCGGTGCCCTGCGACGCCTGCTACGGGTGGCAGGAGCACGCGATCGACTGGGCCGCGTGCGAGCCCGAGAAGGCCGGCGACCCGCCGAAATGTGCATTAGTTCCAAAAGAGGAGATTCTGATGGGGTCGCGCCAGGTGCTCGGGGTGTCGACCTTCGGGGAGAAGTCGCCCTCCCCGAAGGACGACGGACAGGCGAACCTGGGCGGCGCGCAGTTCGTGGCCGGCGTGAAGAACTACTTCGTGGACGCGAGCATGTCGAAGCTGTCGCAGAAAACACCGATCAACATCATCCTGCACCACCGCATGCCCGTCCCGGGACTCGCCGAGCCCGTGAACGAGCAGGACGCGGCGGACAAAGAGGTGAAGGAGGAGAACCTGAACTGGCTGCAGCCGCGGGTGTCTTTGTCACTACCCAAGTACCAGTGGCTCCAGGACTACGCAATCAACGCGAAAGTGTACGACGACGCGCTGCGGAAGGAGGCGCCGAACCTGGCAAAAATGCAGATCGCGCAGGACTACAAAGACATGTGCCAATCACTGGAGAACAGCGACATGAAGCGGTGGCTAAACCGCGTCCAGCAGATGTGGGCGGAGTGCGAGGACATGCAGAAAACGTTCGTGGACCTGGTGGAGGGGCCAGACAAAACGGAAGGAACAAGAATACCGATCATGCAAGAGGTGCAGACTGCGGGGGCAGAAGAGGACGATCTGGGAATAACTACCGGAGGCGCGCCACCACCGAAGAAGGGAGGAATGACAAAATGGGTCGACGCGACAGCAATTGGGAAGACGTGTGGGGGATTGACGAAAGTTGATTTTGAGAATGCCAAAGTAAATTGGCTCAACCTCTGTAAGCGAACGGAATGATTGAGCGAAGAAAAACTCTCGCTCTCTGTTTCCTTCTCTCTTGAACGACTTTATTTTGGTCGGTGGTCTGTTTGCTGAGCAGCACGATGGATACTACACACAGATTTTTGATTGTGGCCTCGCTCCAGTGTTCTTTCCCTTCGCGGACTTTGCTGAAGTAGTAAGCTCATCCACTTTGGGGACAGAGTCGACCACCTGGTCGCGGATGTGTAATTCAAATCGGACAATCGCGAACGCGAACCAGTAGTCAATGTAACAGATTGATTGGGGAGGGTTCTTGGAAGGGCGAGTGAGTTTGATTAGTGGTCTGGAACAAATGAGTCGAGCGTGGCAGTGTCTGAGTCCTCGGTGGCAAAGCGGAGCTTGTCAAAAGAAAATGGGTGGCACAATGAGAACGAAAATAATGATGATGAGCAACAATTTTTTTGTCGCGAATTCAAATGGCACGCATTGATTTGGTTTTTGGATTGGAATTTATTGGATTCATAGGAATTTAATGGCATGGATTTGAAATTGGATTGGATGGAATTTGGATTGGAAAAAAATCCATTTGGATTGGGATTTGGATTGGAATTAATTTGAATTGGAATTTGCATTGGGATAGATTTGGATTGGAATTTGGATTGGAATTTGGCTTGGAATTTGGATTGGAATTTGGATTGGAATTTGGATTGGAATTTGGATTGGAATTTGGAATGGAATTTGGA
>RXOD01006512.1:0-10126 GCA_005223375.1 Amoebophrya sp. AT5.2 | reverse complement strand
CCGACGCTCAGCGGGACCACGTCAACGATACGAACTCGCAGGTCATCGGAGAACATTGCGACGACGGGATGTGCCTGCAGATGTCGCGTGCGATGGATGCGCGTGACATCCTTCGCTGCTGCTCCGACAAACACGCCACGGCTACCGGCTGGAACGCCCCGAAGTTTCTGTCGGCGATGGCGTGCGTCGGTTTCCTGACCATCGAGCAGGCGAACAACATGATCCAGACGGTGATGTCGGCCATCATGGGCTCGCTGGATTCGAAAGGCCTGGTTCGCCCGGCCATCCCGTTCGAAAAGGTGTGCCAGATCTTTTGGCGTACGCTTCGCATCATCTTGGCCGGGCCCAAGCTGATTCCGTCGGATCTGCGTCGCGGACCCGTCGCTCAGGGCGCCGCTGCCGGCGCGCTCGGTCCCCCGAACGAGACGGAGGTGGAACGCTACTCCCGCCGCGTGAACCTCACGATGTTGGCTAATTTTCACATGAAGTTCGACCACGAAATCGAAATGCACGGTCGCGACATCCTGTTGAAGGCCGAGGCGATCTGCGAGACGGCGTCTCTGCGCGCGGAAAACGAGCGCATGCGTGCGGAAATGCGTACGATCAAGCGGAACCCCGGCGGAAACAAGAACACGCCTCCCGGAAACAAGAACACGCCGCCTGGGAACAAAAACACCAACACGCTTTCGGGGAACACCGATGACCGCGGCGGCGTCCTGGGAAAGTACATGAAGCCGGGGGAGTCGCGTACGTCTCCCTTTCGCAAAAACCCGAAAGAGCGGATCGTGTGCTGGAAATGGGTGAAGGGCTGCTGTGGCGAAACGGTCAACGGTAAGTGCCCGGAAGGGTTGGGTCGCCATGGCGGCTCCTCCCGTCGGATTCAGCATGTGAACGCCGAGAAGCAGTCAGGTTGGACCGAGGAGGAATGCCGCGCGAAGGCTACCGAGTAAGTGCACGGCCTTGAGTGTACAAGTCAAATGGTGATGATGGTTTTTATGAAACTTGTATTAGCTATTTTCCCCCAGCCTTCCATGTAGCTAGTGAGCCGAACGGTAGAGGACGCTTTACGCTAGTAAGTTTACTTTGCTGCCAGCAATGATTCATGACGACTAGTCGTCTAGGTCACCGCAGCTTTCCTTTTACTCATCGTCTAAGACGATGTTAGCTTGATGCGCGCTTCCGCTCGCCATCCATGAAACTAATATGCACCGGCAGGGCCCTGCCCGGGTGAATGTCAGACAGAACAATTTCCTCATTCGCTCGCAGAAAAAGAAAACAGGTTTCGGTGCGTTCGCCATGCGATCGTCGAGGATCGGTTCGTCTAGTCGCCCCGCTGCTGGACAACTCTTCCTAACCGAACTCCCGTTCCAGACCCGCTTCGCAGGCCCCGCCGTACCCCGGCAAGATGTCGGAAGCTACCGATTATCACAAAGAAATTCTGAAGGACTTCCACCGCAAGTACGGCGCGGGGTCGGTGCTGCCGGACTGCGTCCGGGATTGCATCAGGTTCGTCAAAGAATCCAGCATCGAGGAACTCACCGCCAAGAACCGCTTCGTCGCGCGGATGATGGTGCGAGTTCATGCAGACCCCTACGAGGCGGAAAAGTTGGAGCACATGCAGTTGCCCCAACATTTGGCCACCCTCTACCGCGACAAATGTTTCCTGTTCATGGAGAAGTTAGCGGTTTGGGCCATCAACGAGTCCCCGGAGCTGCAGCAGCGCAAGGACGAGACTCTCTCCATCTTCGCCAAAATGAAACGCGGACTCTCGACGCGTGGAGAGATCTCGCCGTCGGGTTTCTGGAGGCTCCTCCCCACGCACGAGCGGGAGGCGAACAAGATGGAAGCGGAGTCAGAGATCCGCAACCAGTCGACACGCAAACCGTACGACCACTGGGCAAGCGAGGCCCAGATTGAAGAGATGCTGCGGCAAACGGAGACGAATATCAAGAAAGGCATCTGGAAGGTGCTGAATATCCCCCACGGCGGCGTCGAGGCCAAGAAAGTCTTCCCGGTCGAGCAGAGCCAGAAGACGCGGCTGTGCTGCGATTTCCGCATGCGCAACCTCATGATGTACGCCCTGGAGAAGATGCGGATGCTCGGAGTCCGAGCGACGCAAGAAGCCACGGCGCGGTGCATGTCACCCTTCGCGGACCAGTGTTCTTTGTCCGCTTTCAAGTCAGACATGAAGGCCGACGTCGACACCGAGAAAGCGAACAGGGAGGCCACGAAAGAAAGTGCAACTGCTGAAGCGGAGGCCAGGCACAAGGCCGACTTCGAGTTCCTGGCGCAATCGGCGCGCAAACTCGAGCAACGCATCGACGAGAACACGATTGGGGACGCGCCATATGGGTTCGTTCCCTTTTCGAGTAAAAAGGACCTTAGTGCATATTACTATCAATATGGAGTCGATGCTCCCGAGCGCAACCGCTTGTGGGTGCCTCTGCCCAGGTCCAAGAGAGGTTCTAGGCGGGGCGCCCCGAGGTCTTGGTTGTTAATTGAGAGCATCTGCTCTCTTTTCGGATCTTTAGGATCCGTGTACGAATGTGTGCACGGCAGTGAGGTGCACATGTTAATTATAAATAGGATCCTACGAGTGATCACGACCATCTATATAGATGATCTACACTCGCAATCGAAAGAGGAACTGGCGGAGCAGGACGCGGCGTTGGTGTCGCTCTACTTGTCTCTTGCGGGCTGGCCCGAATCGGAAGAGAAACGCGAGTGTCACGGCCGCAAGCTAAAACGCAGCCTCATCGTCTTGGGGGTAGCTTACGATCTCGGGCCGGACGCGCGCTGGATTTCTATGTCCATTGATCCTTCGCGGATCGACAAGCTGCTCGACATGGGTAAGCGACTCAAGGTGCAGCTGAGCCGTCGCTGCGTGGAGTTCGACCTCCTGAACTCCTTCAAGGGGTTATTCAGACATGTCGCGCAGTTAGTCCCGACCTTCAACCACTTGGTGCGGGGTTTGGACTGCTGGACGGTCGAAGAGTACTTCCAGGCCCACATCCGGGACGAGAAGGAACGCAGGGCCCTAGGGGCGCTGATTGGGCTGTTGCTTTCGTGCGTGCCGTTCGCGCAGAAAGTCCAACTTAGCCCTCACTTCTTCGACATGCCCATCTCTCACATCTACTCGGACGCAGCGGTCGAGGACGTGCAAGAACTTAGCAAGCTACTGAAGAAAGGGGTGCGCAAGGGCCTGGACCGCTTCAAAATGAAGATCGGGGCTTTGATCGTGCGGCCGGATGGGACAACCTCCTTTTTCAGCTGCGATCTGGATTGCCTCCCCTCCTTCTGCGATAAAATGCATATTGGCGTTTTGGAATGCATGGCTTGCCGCGTGGCATCCCAAGCGTTCCTACCTGAAACTAAGTCCAACTATTGTGTTTATCATATCGATAATCTCGGTGCTGTCTTCTCCATGTCTAAGAACAGTAGTAGCTGTTGGATCAGTCAGGGAATAGGAGCAAGTTTCGCGAAGCAGCAGCTGAAGCGGGGATCCAAGTATTGGATCACCTGGGTTTCCACCATTAGAAACTTAGCTGACGTACTTACACGAAACGAAAGATGCAATATCTTGCGCAATCTTTTCCCAAATTCTACGCAAATCCCCGTCGACGCCGCCACAGTCGGCCGGCGGTACTTTTGGTCCGATTCTTAATTCGCCAACGAAGCCGTGCTTCCAAGATCTATCCCTTAAATTCACTATGGTCGAAGTCCAAACTCATCCACTAAAATTGTGCTTTTGGTCCGAATCGAGTCCGCAAATGCACGATTTTTCTTTCGCTATGCTGAACTCAGGATCAACCTCTGCGCGCACTTTCTCCTCTCGGCGATTTTGGTTGGTCTGGCTTTACTTACTTTTCGCTTGATTACAGGGCGAGTACATGTCGCTCTCTGTTCAAGCACCATCTACGCTTTTAGGTGCCACTGCCACGCCAGATCCTGCGTCACCTAATCCGTTTACGCAGGAATACAATGTCCTTGACCTTGGAAGTCTATAGATTTCCTAATGTCCAGCTGAATTCCAAACCTTGACTTTTTTCTCTGGTTGTTTGATGGTTGATTGTTAAGGGGGCCGAGAAACTAATTAACAAATGTAGCCAATGAAATCCAATCAAAGAAAAGCCAGCCAGAAGCTGGCTCAGGAGGTTCAGCGCAGGAGGACGGGTCACGGCGAGGGCGGAGCAGCTGGTCTTGCGACACCTCGTGTAAGTCGTGTCCGGGCACCACTGGCAACGCCTCCGCGGTCCAAGTAAGAACTCATGCACTTCACACGACGCGGCCGCCGGATCAGCGGGCTGGGTGCGGGAGATGGAGATGGAGGTTGTGGGTGGCGCCATCGATCTCGTGGATTGACATGGCCGGAGCCTTCGGCTCCGGTAGGTCCGGTCAGAGGGTTCCGGCTGAATGTCTTTTGAATGTCTGAGGCATTAAGCTCAGGGACCTGATTTTGGACCACTTTTGTGCGCCGTAGGGTCGGGCGAAGAAGTAGAAGGCGAGTTTTTAGGACATCGTTCTTTCGGTGCCCTCCTTTCGAGGCCTAAACGCGGGCCCACGGCCTCCAAAATGGAGGCAAAAACAGGGTCCAGCCGCGGAATTCAGCTTGACATTAAGCTCGAGCCCTCTGGACAGGGCTCGCTCACGGACCCCATTCTGACAGCTAAACCCGTAGCCACGGCGCACTTTAGTGATAGTCAAAGCCATTTCTAGGACATCGTTCTTTTTGGTGCCGATTCTGAGACCTACCCCCGATTGTATGGCGCCACTTTGATAGCTCCAAAAGAGGTGGCGCCCGGAGCGTGCGACGCGTAGGTGCTGCCGAAGCAGCTCGCCCGCCGCCGCCGTGACTCGTCGTGCTGCGGCGAGCTCCTTTTCACAGCTTTGGCTGCCAATTTCTTTGATTTGCTTGGTGAATTGGTTTACGTTAATTGATTACTCAGCCCCTTGAACCATCAATCATTCATCAAACAACCCAAATATAAAGTCGCGATTTGGAATTCAGCTCGGCATTCGGAAATCTATAGATTCTTAAGGACAAGGACATTGTATTCTTTCGTACCGTTTGACGAAAGCTCGATCGACTTCGCTCGAAACTTGCGCGAGCGTTTTCCCTCGACTCCTACACATAAACTCCCTGAGGAATACCAACGCCTCACGCGTTTAGGAGCCCCTCTGCGGACAATGAGCACCCCTCTGAGCGCTCCCGACGATCGCTTCGCCACGGCCACGCGTTGGCGTTCCGAAGCGATCTACCATCCGTACAAGCGGACGGCCGTGGGTGCCGGCAATTCGAATTTGCGCAATCTCCACCACTTCGGCATGGAAGAGTTGGACATCAAGCGGGTGAACAACCCGAACATCGACGTGCCCGCTGAGAACGGTACGTTCCTGCCGCACGTGAAAGGCGCCTTCCCCACGACGGCGTCCGCCGGGCTCCAGGAGTTCAAGATGTGGAACAACGCGTGCTTGACTGGCGAGGCCCACCCCACGGAGTACACGGCGTCGGTCCCGTCGGTCCAGCAACTGGCCGACATCGAACAGCAGTTCAAGTACTTCATGGTCCAGGTGAAAACGGCCAGCTGTGGCTTGCTGAAGAAAGAAGCCTTGATGCGTTCCGCGGCCGTGATGTTGCAGTTCATCTGGTGCGCCCTGCGCGTGAATTACGATGCGGATTTCTCGTGGTGTGGTCAGGTCTTCGACTACGCGCGCGAACCGGTGGTGCGTGCTGACAAGGAAGGACGCGCCCACTACTTCGACCAACAGGGCAACTGCGTCATGGTGCCGGTCCGTGGTCACCAGTTTTTCACCAACGTGGGTGTCCCGCACCTGGCGCACTCGCCGCACTTCCAGACCGCTATCCCGAACCCGTTCTCGTCCGGCGTCTTCCACGCGTCGCCGCCCCCGGGCCAACCTAACTCGGCGCCCAACAACATGTCGATGGGCTCTCCCATTCACCCGATCGACGAACTGAACGGTTCCGGCGGTGGGTCTGGCGACAGTTCGGCGGCGCACCAGCAGGTGTACTCGGAGGACCAGTTGAACGATGACGGCGACCCGATCGAGCCGTCCTCTGAGCACCATCCGGTCCAGCACACGGGCGGCTACCCGCACCACACGAGCGCTACCTCGTCCTCGGTCTCCGCCAGCACGGGCGTCGCGGGTCAGTTCTTGCGCTCTTTCGGACACCAACAGACCAAGTTTGCGAAGAAGGGTTCGTCTGACGGCGTCGTCCCGACGTGAGCTTCCGGTCACGGTGTGGCGGTGTTGATGAAGGGGGCTCCCATGCAGGAGCGTGAATTTGATTTCTCTCGAACAATAGATCTTTACAACGAGTTGCAAAGAGAAGTATTCCAATTTCTACCGGGAATGTCCCTGCTGCTCTGCCCTTCGCAGACAGCAGGATCGCGATCACCCACCCTCTACCAAACATTCAGGACGAAACGTTACCTCGGTACTTTGTGTTGCCTCGCTTGAGTTTCTCTCGTGATTGCAGCAAGAGCCATTCATGTACCCAGATGTAAGGAAAGGTCGTAAAATCCGTGATTAGGTTTCAGATCGGCGGCCGTGCCGTCGCTCTTTAGCCTCAATTCGGCTTTAAGGCTAGCTTGCTAGCTTTGGGGCTTTCTCGTCGCCAAGCGGCGCTCTCACGCTCTGGTGGTACGCCGCCGGGGCTCGAACAGGACTCTGCCAGCCTGCTGCTTTCGCAGGCAGTGGCTCCAGGTTTTACCAAGGATTTGAGTGCAGCATACTTCAGCAGTGGATCGTTTGTGGGCAGAAGACTTGTGTTCGCGGATGAAAGGATCGAGATGTATTGTTAATACAGTTCAGCGATTCATTTTCATTGCGATCACTTCGGAGCAAGCAAGAGCACGACTT
Organism: Amoebophrya sp. AT5.2; assembly: GCA_005223375.1. Taxonomy (NCBI): domain Eukaryota; class Dinophyceae; order Syndiniales; family Amoebophryaceae; genus Amoebophrya; species Amoebophrya sp. AT5.2. The sequence goes on along the minus strand of RXOD01006512.1, from coordinate 3,244 downwards.
GGATCTCTGTGTTAAGTGGTAAGGGGCGCATTGCAAAGCTTTGCCCCGCCACCATCCCCGTTCACCACCTTAGTAGTTTTATCGTTTTAACTTGAACTTGACGGCTAGGCGCTCGAACATGTACTTGCCCAGGGTCTTTCGATGTTCGATCCGCTCGCGTCGTGGATGCCAAACCCGAGAGCCTCTAAGCTGCGTTAGAAAGCGCCCCCATGACGTCGACGTCAGAGAAGGAGTATGCGCAGACGAGGCATTTGTCGCTGTGTTGTGCCTGCTGACGAGTTCGAGTGAAGTGGAGCCACGGCATGTACTTCTTGCAGATAATTACGAATTCCTAGCGTCAGCATCAAACTCGTCAACGTAGAGTACTTTTTTAGAAATAACAGAAACGCAGAAAGTTTACAACTACATCATGGACTACTACCTCTCGTCCGGCAGCGCTCCCGCCGTGCGCGGACACGAGGATGCCGGCGAGGGAGCAACCGGCGTTGCTGTCGGCACCGCGCGGAAGCAGCGCGCTTCTCTCACTTACTTCACGGAGTACGAGCTCGGCCAGACGCCCTTTGGCCGGATTTTCGTTGTGTCCTCCAAACGCAACCCGAGCCAGCGCTTCGTGCTGAAGACCGTGCGGAAAGCCGACGTCGCGGCGCGGGTTGCGTCGCTAACGTTGTCGTCCTCAGTGGTGAGCGATGAAACCCGCGCCGCGACAACAACTCTTGCCTCGGAGAAGATACAGCAGGAGGTGCTGCAGCCGCTGCTACTCGACAGCGCGCACCCGCACTGGTGCCGACTGGTGGAGTATTTCGAGACGGAGACCGAGTTCGAGCTGCTGTTCGAGGAGGCCGAGGGCGGGGAGATTTCCGACTTTGTGGAGAAGCTGAACAAGAGCAAGTCGTGGCTGCAGGAGCAGACGGCCGCACTCTACGTCCGGCAGGTCCTGCAGGCGCTCGCATGGCTGCACTACGGCCGCGGTGGAGGCGCGGCAGGGCGGGGCGCGGCGGGGTGCGGGGGCGGTGGAGGTACTAGCGCTACTAGCAGCTCCCCGGTCTACTTCGCACCCAGCAACGCAGCGGGAGGGACGCCAACGGGGGAAGGTAGAACAGCGTCGTTGATGGCCACCTCGTCCAGCAGTAGTCACACGCAAAGTCACCATGGCGCGCTCAACCTCGCGAGCGTGCAACTGACGTCGAAGCTTCCCGAGGCGAGAGTGAAGCTCGCAGATGCCGGTCTCGCGGAGTTCATGTCCGTGAGAGACGTGCTGGATTCGATTCTCGCCGAACAGCAGCAGGACGGGAATGGAGAGAACAGAGGCACCAGCTGCTGCACGCGGGTACTACCCTTTCTCAGCCCTGAACAGCGAGAACTGGTGTGGAGCCTGGCTGGCGCTGACTCTCGAAGTGGCGCGGCTATGTCTCAACCCTCTCGTCCCGCGTCCCCCTCCCGCGTCTCCGACGAGCAGCAGATGCAGCAGACGGCAACAAGAAGTCCGAGTCTCGCTTCTGTGAGTACGGCGAGGGACGACGTGTGGGCCGTCGGCGTTCTGGCCTACTACTTGTTGGTCGGAAAGCTACCCGAGGAGCTGTGCGCAATTGATCCGCTCCACTGCCAGCACGACGAGGACGTAGTTACTGCTGGAACTACTGCGACTAGTACCTCTGCTTCTGCAGACAACTTTGCGTCGTTATTTCTGGCGACCGCGTCGTTTGCGAGCGGTGGAGGCAGCTCCAGCAGCAGCAGGTCCCCCTTCCACATCGACTCGTCTGCGAACTCAACATCCGCGGCAACCGTGCGCTTTCTCGACGCGGACGGGTGGGAGGGCCGAACGCAGGCGAGCCGCGACTTCGTTCGCGCACTTCTGACGCCGGACGCGCGGAAGAGGCTCACCGTCGCGCAGGCGCTGAATCACGAGTGGCTGAGCGAGAAAGGCATCCACTTCTTCAAACCCAACCACGCCAACAACGTGGTCGTCGACCAAAGCTCCGCGGCTACATCGAGAGGACTTCGCGGACTGCTCGACTCGAGCTCGACAACACCAGCGGCAATAATTCCGAAGAAGAACTTCTTCCAGGCGCTCATGCGGCTGGCGAAGACCGGCGCGCCGTCCCAGGAGAGCCGGCGGAAAGAAGTGGCGCTGGCGTCGGCGGGGCTCTGTCTCTGCCTGCTCGAAATGTCGGGGGGGCTGTTCGATTTAGCCCGGCGGAGTTTCAACCTGGCGGATGGGGACGGGGACGGCTACTTGTTTGTCATGGACGCGGCGGAGGTCTTGTGGGGACGGGTGCTGCAGTGGGACGAAAGCGCGTCTCAGACTGGCGGTGACAGCTTTGGGCTCTATCGAGCGAGCGCGTACGGGGATGTCGGCCTCAAAGAGGCGCTGAGCAAGGAGAGAAGTATTTGATTGCGATTTTGTTGTTCATCTTGACACTCTAGGTGGAATTGTTGTTTCCAGATCCCGGAGAGTTGATGTGAAGAGCTTCTTCTGAAGATATGAGCTTTTAGTGTTGATCCGAAAATTTTTCGTGGGAAAGCATACAAACCTGCTCGCATTGGATCTCCCACCAGTTGTCGAGCTGCTTTTGCGCGTTTCGTCCACCACGGTATTGGATTTCGCGGAGTTTCTCGCCGCGTTGAGCCTGATCCAGTTTTACGCGCTGCCCAGACTTGCGCAGCGCGACCCATCCTTCACCCTCGCCGACGAGGAGTCGGCAACTAGCGGTAGCGGCCAGCCGACTTCCTTCTCACTCGAGGCGGTCTGCAGCAGTCCGTTCTTGTTTGGCCAGTTGCAAAACGCGGCTGTCGGTGCTGTTGGAGGGGGCGGGTTCTCGCTGAGAAGCGTCCTGGCCGCGAAGGGGCTCAAGACGAACATCGGGCGCCAGCTCCAGCAATACTGCAAGTTGGACTTGGAGGCGTTTGTCAATGGCTTTCCGAAGCGTGCGGTGTCGACCCCGGGGGAGCTCGCGAGCGCCCTCCTAAAGCACCAGGGGCGCGGACGAACGACGTTCGCCTACAAACGGAAATACGAGGAGAAAGCGTTTGACCCGTATTTCTATTGACTCATTTCAATTTGTTTTCGTCCGCTACCCTGTGCTTGTACTTTTCGCGTGCCATCGCTTCGGCCGATCCAAAATTCAAAGGTACGCGACGTTTGACCTTGACGGGACGTCGCTTCTGCACAAGCTCGGGCGCTTCCTTGCGAACCCGTTTGCCGCTACCTCCAGACTGGCGGGGCCGAACTTCTCGTGCGCGACAC
>RXOD01006511.1:0-10127 GCA_005223375.1 Amoebophrya sp. AT5.2 | reverse complement strand
GCGCTGACTACGACGTAGTCTGTGGTGGTATCTTCGTCGTCCTCCAGGAAGCTTTTTTGTTCTCGGTAGTATTCTGGTGTGACCGTGACCAGCTTCGGCGTGAGGATTTGCAGCCGTATGTACAACTCGACGCAGAAGATCATCAGGATCACGCTTTCTATCCACCAGAACACGTTCGACGGGCCCATCTTGTTCCGATCCGATAGGTCCGCCTCGAAGCCCATCAGCAGCAGGTTGATCATGATCACCACGCCGAAGTAGAAGTCCATGGCCGCGGACTTTTGCTGGACACGCTGCACAAGCTTCATCTTGGCCTCCTGCGAAATCTGGTACCGCGCGTCCTCAAACTGCTGCCGCCCGATGGAGTCGCGCCCCTGCGGCGCGACTACGCTCGCGACGTAGTTGTTGGTATCCGCCGTCTGCATCTTCCCGAAGCTGGAGGCCACCCTGGCAGATTTTTACCTATACAGGAGACGAAGGCGCCCCCCGGGTGACCGACTGGTCGCAGATTGGAGTCCGCAAAGGAGATGAGGACCTCCGATGCGAAGCCGCCTTCGATCGATGGCGCTCGTTCCTCTTGGATCACTCGATCACAGCTGACCACAGGTGCGCTCCGCGACGCTCGGCGAAGACCGATACGACGAGCACCAGACAAGGAAATAAATTCAGTGTGAATTAATGTGCCGAGTCCGTATAAGTGTCGTGGCTGGTAGTGGCTACTTCCTTGCGTCTCTCTTGCCGTTGTTTCTGTTTGAGTTTGTGTGCTGCCACCGCTACAACTATTGGTTTTGATTATGGGTGGGTCTGACTCTGAGACTGAGCATCGCCTTAGCCCTACTACTAGCGGCCACGATTGACTTGAGGCGACTTATGGGCGCTGGCGAGCGGGACGCTTTCGACAAATCGAGTTCCCTCGGGACATGGATAGCGATAGAGTCCCTCCTTCGCTCAACAGTGACAGCGAGTTTCTCTTTCGTCAATCCTATCGAACGATTACAATGCTCTTCCGAAGCTGACCGAGGACCTGGTGTGCTGTAGTATCGAAGCCTCGCGGAACATCATCGTAGAGCTGTGTCTAGGTCCATCTACTTGAAGTGATGTATTTCGCGCGTTGCCGCGTACTTGCGCACGCAGCCTGCTGTCATGCATCTTTCTACTGCTCCCGAAAAAATAAATGCTACGTGCTCGTGCCAGTCGAAATAGCAGTCTGAGTTGTACTCTTTCGTGCACTCTTGAGAACCGCATTGGCCGCGACATCAACGACCTACCACCATTTGCATTCAATCCCGTATTCGGATCGATAGACTCTTACTTCCCTCTACCTCGTTCTTGGCAATTCGCGAAAAAGGCAGCGGCAGCCGAAGCCCCTTACTTTACTTCTTGTTTGTCATTGAGTAATAGGCAAAAATAAATTCGCAGCAGAGTCGTTCTCTGCTGCTGTACTACACAGTCACAGGCTCAAGCAGATACACTAAAATTAATTGGAGACTGTTAGCAGACACACAGCGACGAAAAGTAACAGGCTTTTCCCCGAGAATACATTCTTTTTCTTTTTTGCCCCCCAAAGATTTCGCATACGGCAATAAAACGAAGATTTAACAGTGTCAACATGCTGTTATCTACAGCTGAATTTGAGTGTTTACTCGTGTTTTTCGCAGCCTGTGCTTAATTGAAGTTCTTCAATTGGCATTTGCTTTCGCATTCGCAACTAGTAATACATACATAGTAGTGCTGGTCCTGGTCCTTGAAGTGGTCCTCGGCACTTGTACTATAATTGCACGCAATGTTTCTCGCACGACACGGAGAAAAGGCGCCGCTTGCAACAGCACCACGCTCATGTCGGGGTGTGACTAGCTACTTCTTCAGCAGCAGTCCTTTGGCGACGCGAGCAGTGTTGCTAGCTTGGTTGTTTTAGCTTCCGCTAGATAGGGCAGCGCAGCGTCCGTATCCCGTGTCTTGAGCTCTAGACATTGACTTCGATCTGACTGAGTCATATTTCCCCCCATTTCTGCGGTAGAATCCGAGGACACGAACAAGATTTGCAGTGCCCAAATCAACCAAAGGATAGCGTATTAGAGGCAGTGGAAAAACCGAATACGCATCCGCAATGAAATGGACGCAAGTGAGCCGCTCACCCCACTTTTCACTAGGACTACCGCCCAACGGTTGTACCAGCTTGTGCAGACTGTGACTACCCCTCGCCAGCGGAGTCCTATCAGGGTAAGCGTGAGTGTGATGATTGATGAAAACAGCTGATTTATTACTAGCTCGTGGTACTCTGTTTGTTCTTGTTGGTGCGTCTCGGAGCATGCACAAGACAACGCCCGAAAAGAGGTCATGCGACTGCGAGGACAGTAAAACTAGGGATTATACTTTATCTGGGTATTAGTGAAAGTCCGTTTATTGCTTTCCGATCGCAAAAACCAACGGTACCGCGTAGACCTGACGTAGACGTCTCTGCATACTTAATAACGACTCCCACATGTGATTGACTCGGTGATAGATTCTTCTAGTTTGCGATCGAGCAAACCACTACCATGCCTGCTGGCAAACTGATATTCATCTCTGCATAGGTTCCGACCGATCCCCACCTCCGCGCTTTGTCAACGGATATTTCTACCATGGTGTATAAGTAAAACCAAACGTCCCGATCCGCTTCCACTTTTCTCCCGCCCCTAGCTGGGGCCCAGGTGTTCGCCGCATCCCACTGTGACGGCCGGACTCACTGCACTGTCACTACCCGCGCCTGCTGCCGGGCTGGCTGCTGACGCGCTATCGTTGCGATCTTCCTTTTCATCACCATCTACTCCGCCGCTCGTCCCTCCGCTTCCGCTTTTTCCTCGTCGGCCTTCTGCCTTTATTTCCCCTCCCCCAATATCCTTCGCGTTCGCCATCTTGAGCTTCTGCTGCACGCGTGCCTGGAACTTTTTGATGCAGCCGAGGAAGGTATGGCGAGACCAGATGGTAAGTGGCTAAGTGGTGATTTTTTGGGCGGGTTGCTCTTTGGGGTGGTCTTCGAAGTCCTGCTAAAAAGAGGGCTGCAGTATTCCTACAACTAGGAGAAAGCGCGGCTTTCCGCGGTCGGCAGGTGTGGCACCGTTGCACCACCCCCAAGCAGGCCCAGCCACTTAACAACACAGCGCCACTCTGGGCGGCCCCTTGTGCCCTGCTCTCATGCTCTAGCAGCAGCATCCTAGCGCCTGGCTTTCCATGGCCTTCCTTTCCTTCCCGACGGCTCACTTCCCTGCTGTTTCTACCCCCCACAATGGGGCATCTCTGAAACCTCCCGGCGCTTCGCGCCGGGCGGTTCAGAGCGGCTTGACGCACTCGCCACCCAAGGGAACCCATTACACAGTACCTACCAGTTGCTCACTTACCATCTGGTCTCTCCCTAGAAGGTCTTCCGCACCTCTTCATTTTCAGCCGCGAACACGGCCGGCGCGAACTCAATCGCGCTGTCCTCCCCTTCTGGCGGCTTTAGTTTTAACTCGAACGCGAACTCCCGGCACGCTTCGTGTGGGTAGTGCAGCTCGCGGAGTAGTACGTGCTTGATGTCCTCCGCCGTGTAGTACTGCAGCTCCTTGCTCTCCTTCTTGCTGAAGTAGCACAGGCTGCCGTTCTTCGCGAGCCACATCTCCCGCAAAAGCCAGTGCTCGGGGTTGAGCACGTCGCCCTCCTGGTTCAGCTTCCACAAAGGCCGCTTGAACACGGGCTGGTAGGTAGAAGCGGTGGCGGCCGATTTCTCGATCTTCACACGACGGTTGCGGATCTGGATCAAGTGCTTGAACCCCTGCCGATACTCGAGGATGGTCACGCCGGCAGTGTGCAGGAAGGACCGCTTCTCCTCGCCGACCCGACGGAGCCTGTCCGCGTGTATTCATGCCATGCGCGCGGCTTTCTTCGATTGCCTACGTACATGAACGGCCCCAAAAAGTTGGGACGCATCCAGCGATCAAATTAATTCGCCTAAACATTTAAACCATTAGAAACTAAAACCACCAGCTGCTCAACTGATTTTTTCTTCGGCAATAAATGCAAAACTACATAAAAACATCAGCCATCGGACAACACCCCGCAATCGAAATACTGAGCGAAGCAAGAAGTAGATCGGAACAACAGTACATGTCCGCCCATTTCTGCATTTGCTCTTCTGATTCGCACCCGTACACCTGCACTTCGTTTTCCTCTGCTGTTGCCAGGCACCCGCTCTTCACGTCCTCCGGAGGCTGCAGCGGCACCGTCAGCTGCAGCACCCACGGGAACGCGAAGTCCTCGACCTTGTCCGTGAAGGTGCTGATTTCGCACTTGCCGACGCCGCCCCCGTCGAGAAGAATCAGCCGCTTGTTCTTCTTCTGCGAGTAGTAGCACAGGCTCCCATTCTGCGCCAGCCAGACGTCTCGTTTCAGGTAGTGCTCGCGGTTCAGCTGGTCACCGTCCGAGTTCAGCTTCCACAAAATCCCCGTGATCAGCGGCTGCTCGTCCGTCTTTGCGGCCTCCGACCGGTGCTGCTTCTTCTGCCGAATTTGCTGCGCGACCATGCCCACCTCCACGTCCTCGAGATTGGCATTCTCCTTGAAGTTGGACACCAGGTTCGAATTCGTGAAGAAGGGGTGCGTGCCGAGACACCGGGCCAGGCTGTAGCGCTCGGAGGCGTGCTTGTTCAGCATCTTCGTGAGAACCAAGTCCAAGAACAGCCTCTTGTTCTCCGAAATCTTGTGCAGCCCTCGAACGTTAATATTTTTGTCGCAGGAAGATGTAGATGAGGATGCTGTTCCAACTCCAGCAGTTCCTGTTCCCCCACCTCCACTGAGCAGCTCCAGCAGAAAGTGGTCTTTTTCGAACACCACTTCCTTCAAGTTCGCCAGCCACTCCAGAAAGAGAAACCCCGCCTTCCGGTGGCTCCCCGTTTCCCGGTACAGGCTGGCGTACTTCGGCTTCAGCACCGCGTCGAGCGTGATCAACTCGCACAGCGAGACCGCCACGCTCCACACGTCCAGCGTCGGCTGCACCTGCATCTTCTCCTGGTCTTCTATCAGAAAGTGCGCCCACTCGGGCGCGCAGTAGCAGGGCGAGAAGGAAATCGAGGAGTCATTAATGCTGATGCCCTCGTGCAGGGGCACGCAGCCGTCGACGTCGATCAGCTTCCAGAACCCGTCCGCGGAACACATGATGTTCTCGGGCTTGATGTCCAAATGAGCGAGGCCCTTCTCGTGCAGGACCGCCACGCACAGCAGGAAATTAAAGGCAATCTGGGTCAGAATCTGCTCCGGAACGATGTTGGGGTCCACGTTCGCGAACGGCTTGGGGGGCGCTTGCTGTTGTGTTCCGGCTGCGCCGGAAATTGTTGACCCGGGTGGTGCTGGAGCTGCTGCTGGGGCCTGGCTACTGCTGCTCATCATGCCCGTACCGCTCGCGCCCACGGCCTGCGGAACTCCACCCGCGCCGCCGCTTTGCTGTTGCTGCTGCTGTTGCTGCGCATTTATTTTCGCGAGCTCCTCCGGGCTCTTCGAGTTCCGAAGGTTTTCGTTCTTCAGATGGTCGAGGTAGTCTTTGAGAGAGTATTCCGCAATTTCCGTCACCACCACCAGCGGCTCGCCGTTCGCACTCCCCGGCTCCCCGTTTTCGTCCTTACTGTAGTCCAGCAGCCGCAGGAAGAGTTTCCCGCAGTCGATGTTTTCAAAGTCAAAATACGGGTTTTTAGCGGAAGCGGGGTTCACGCTCCCCCTGCTGCTCCTGCTCCCCGAAATTGGCGCGAGCAGCTGCTGCAGCACTTGGATCTGACGCTTGAATTTTTTGAGCACCACGTCCTTCTTCGACGTGTATTTGTAGGTCTTCACCGCGACGTAGGTTTTCGTCTCGGTGTCGAGTCCCTTTCTCACCTCGGAGAAAGACCCCTCGCCGAGCAAACCCTTGCGCCCCCGCTCGATCTCGTACCGGCCTAAAACCAGGTTGCTGTTGTTCGCAGCTTCTCGATGCATAATCCCCAGCTCTTGTTGCAGCGACGTCGTCCTTGGTTGCTCTACTTGGAGTTCATGGGCCTTTTCCTTCTCTTTCTCCTGAAGCTGGCGATCCGCCGCGTTCCCGACGTTGGTGCCCGCGTCGGACGAATTGTGCTGGGACGACTGGGCAACGGTCGTCGGCGAACGCGTGGTGGCCGTTCTCGCGGTGCTGCTGCTGCCGACGCCCCCCGCATTCAGCGGCTGCTCCGTTGGGCTGCTGCTCGACGTCGCCGGCTGGGAGCCACTCGTCGCGCCCCCCCGACCGTTGCTCGTCTTACCTCCACCGTTGCTCGTGCTGGCCCCACTCCCACCAACCGCCTGCTGCTGCCCGTTACTTCTGCGCGAAGACTTCTCCCGGTCCAACGAGCCACCCGTCCTCTTCCTCCTCTTGTCGCGAAGATCGGAATCTCGGGGACTCCCGCCGTCCTGCTGCTGTTCCTGCGGTTGGCTCTGCCCTCCCGCCCCCGTGCCGGAAGCATTTGAATTGCCTCGATTCAGTAGCGGATTCGACGAACGCCCAGACGCGCCCGCTCCGTGTCCAGCGTGGCCCGGATGGTACGAACTTCCGCCATTCGTCTGACCCTTGTGGTCCCCAGAAAGCTGCTGCTCCAGCTTGTTACTCGAGCTAGGCGTGGCCGGAAGGGAAGGAGGGATCTGCAGCAACGTCGGCTGCTTGGGGTTCGATCGCCCACAAGCGTTCAGGTTGTCGCCATCGACGGGCTTGACGGAAAAGCCACCCTTGCCCACAACACAACCCATCTTTTGCCTATCCCTATGCCTGTCGGAACGAACTCGTAAATTTAATAGCTTTTTTTTGCAGTAGCCTTCGCGGCGCGCCGAAAAAGATAAAGTAACCACCGATTACGGCTACCGATTGATTCGCTAACTTTGATGGATTGATCCCGAGTCATGGAGATAAAAAATTTGTACTTTATTAAGGCTCGGAAGCAGAAATAGATTCGCCAGGAAAAAACACGAGCCGCTTTTTGACAGATGCCTCAGCTCAATATGCTCGAAACGCGCACCTCCTTCGCAGGTTTTCGGCTCGCGGTCTCGCACGTCCATCTCTCGGATGAACAGAACTCTAGTCTCAACAACGCAAACGTGGAAACAGCGGCCAATGGTATGATACAGTTTGTTACAGAGCTGTGCTTCGGCAAGAGTTTCGCGAAAGGGTGCGAACAAGCGAATCAATCAATGTTGATCATAACTGTTTGTGTTTATAGGGGAACGCCGTCTAGATTTTTTAATTTTTTTGTTTGCGGCTTCGCACAGGCGACGAATTGTACACATGGTTTCAGAAGTTGATGCTGCGTTCATCGGTAGCACTGCTGAAGCGGTAGCCGTAGCTACTCACTTAGTGTACAAGTACATCTCCGAACACTATCTTCGAGCCTACGCACTGTTTGTGTTTCCTATTGCAGCGTCTCCTACTTCTCATTCCTCCTCGTTCTTCTTCTTCTGCTGCCCCCGGCACCTGCTCCTACTTTTACCGAGGTATAGCCCCGTCCGTACATCAGAAAGAACGCCAAAGGGATCCATACGCCGGCAAACGAAACCACCACCCCGCCGACAGGAACCCTCCCACCGCGAAGAACACCACCGGCATCAAACCCCGACTCAGCCCTGCTGTCGTCGCTCCGGAGTGGCAGAAACTCCCCTCGTCCTCGTCCTTTGTACGGTTCTGTTCATCCTTTGTACGGTTCTGGTCATCCTTTGTACGGTTCTCCTGCTGGTCCGCAACTTTGCCCTCTATTGCGCCCGTGGCCGCGGACCCCGCTTGCCCCACCATTTTCCCAAGCGCCTTCACCTCAGGACTGTTCCACGTCTTGACCCCTTCGCGCCCTGCTTTTACACTCAAATCGGCCGCCGTCCTCATGCCCGTGCCCAGCGCCTCCACCGCTGCTTGTCCGCCGGGGCTATCCACCGCGTTTTTCAAAGTTGTCGCGCCGTTTTTTAGGTTCAACGCGGCGTCGGTCCAGTTGAAGTTCTTTACTCCGTCAGCCGCAGCGTCTTTAACGCCCTGGGCCTCAGGCGACTTCAAAGCTCCCATGAATGCGTTTCCTACGGCTTCCACACCACCTCGGACATCGTCGGCGCTCAATCCGGTGACCCCAGGCTCCTCACCCGCGGGCTGCAGCTTGCTCTGCGTCCGCGCCGCGGATTTGTCGCTGATCTGTACAAACAACGAGCTGTCCGAGTCGTCGAACGGCTCCTTTTCGTCGGAATCGTAGGCCGCTGCCTCATCTGTCGTGTCTGTCACGTCTTGCGCGGGCTCTTCTGGCCGCGGGTCGTCCCTGGTGGCAGTGTCGATTTCGAACAGTGACTTGCTAGTTCCGTCGCTGCTAAGCTCCTGCTCCTGGTGGAAAAGATGGCTGTTGGCGTCGGAAGCTCGCCGCTCCTGGGTAGCTATGCCGTGAGCGGACAACCACCACATACTGCTCGCCGACGCGAGGATGCTGATGCACCGCCTCGCTGCAGCAGACAGTCGGAATTCCACGAGAGCCATCTTCGACTTTCTCAAATCAATGGCCACTCCACAAGAAATTCTTTGATTGTCTTTGTCAAGAATCACAACGTTCCTAGGCCTCGAGCGGTACAGTGCTTCTCTATTGCCTCCATTGAAATCAATTACGAGTACCAGTACGACCTTCTATCAATCTACAAAACCGAATGTCGTTTTCCAATTCACCCACGAGGCAAATAAAGTTCCCGACAAGCCCTCAAAGACGTTTTTTTTTTTCCCCCCTTGACCTGTCCGCGATCTTCGGATCCCAAGCGAGACAAGAAGACCCACGAATGACGTTTTAAAACTGCGCATTGGTAGTTGTTCGTTGGTAGTTGTCGAGATACGAACACATTCCAAGTGCAGTCAGACGCGGAGAGCGGACCACATCCGAACAAGCCACAGCCCAGTGGCCGAAACGTGAAGAGGCGATCGATGCGGTAAGGAAGTCTTTCACTGCTTCATCTGCGTCTCCCCCGACGTAGTACACGGTGGTGCCACTGCTCACGTACAACTCGCCCCGGGGCGAGACCGCGAAGTGCTCTATGTCCATCGGAATTTCAAGCGTTTTATTGCGGACCACGGTTTCCGGCTGCACTCTGGCATAATCACTTTGCTGCCCATTCTGCTGCTCGCTGACACCGCCAGGCGGCGTGGTGAAATCAGATTCAGGATCACCCGCCACGTCTGCTTCCTCTGCGACCCGCCGCACGAGTCGCCCCGCCTCGCGAAAAATGAACCCGGACACAAACGACGAGTACCGGTGTTCCAGACAGTTTTTCATCTGGCTGAGTGCAGCTCTGGCTCCTCCCTTCGATCGCGTTGCCACGAGCGAGGACGGCGGCGACCACGACGGAAGTTGTCCGAGTGCTCCTCCTCGCCTGGCGACCGCTCCGGATCCCGCGAACGCCCCCGAGGCTAGACTCGTGGCCAGGCGACCGAACTTGCAATACACCAGCCCCTCCGCCTCCCCGTCATCGTGAAGATCCTCCGAGAAATGGTCTTCCAGAACCGCCGCGCTCGCCCGCCCGGCTGCCCGCACCTCCTGCAACAGAAGTGGCTGCGCGACCGCCAGCCGCAGCCCGCCCGCCGGCTGCAAAATCGTCGGGATCAGGTGCGACTGATTGTCTTCCTCCAGCTCAACCAGAACTTCCCCAGCGTCGTCGTTCGCAATCGCGTCCAATCCGTTTTCGAAGGAGAGCGTCCTTGCGCGGTCCCGACTCCGCCGCGAGGCGCTCGAGTAGTACCGCAGCACGTACCGGTCGCGTTCCACCACGTACAGGGTACGCCACAGCTCCTGGCTCTGCTGCGTGTTGCCGCTGCTCTTCTTGCTGTTGCCGTTCCCCTTCGCACCTGCTCCTGTTGCCACCTTCTCCCCAACTGCCCCCACCCCCGTCGCGTGCACCACCGCCACCTGCACCGGGTGCTGCAGCATGAACCCCCGCAACCCCGCCACCAGCCTCCCCGCGGGCCTCTTGCCAGCCGACGCCGACGCGAACGAGTGCCACACCACCCGGTGGTTGTTCGTGTTAGAGGGGTGAAAAACCCATTTTTGGCGGCATTTCTGCCAGGTAGATGATTCGCCGATTGCGCAGACCGAATACCAGACGAAATATAAGACA
>RXOD01006510.1:0-10128 GCA_005223375.1 Amoebophrya sp. AT5.2 | reverse complement strand
CGGCCTCCGCGATCATGAAAAATAAGTCAAACTATAAGTATAAGTCTGGCTAATATGATAGATGATATGATTATGAATCTAAGTGGTTCTAGTTTTAGTACTTCTCCCCAGCCTCTGCGCGTATGGGTTTGTCGCCATGCCTGAAGCTGCCTGCATCCCCGCAGCAGAGCTCCCTGCGGCGCCGGCTGATGCCATGCTCTTTTGACCCGTAGCGACAGCTCCGGAGAGGTCGGCGGTTCTGGGCGCCGAAAACTTCGATGACAGATCAGCACTCGAGGCGCCGGAAACCATCGCGGGTCATTGCGAGCCCGGTCAAGCTCTGTCTTCTGCGCGTATGCGTGGTAACTTCAGTCTGTCAGAGTCTGTCAGTCAGACGCTAGAAAAACGCCACTGCTTCCACTTGCACTTCTTAAAAAAATTATGGTAGATTGAAATTTATTCTAATTCTTACTTTAGTGAAATGCGCAGCCCACTCTCGGTCTCGTCGTCAACGGTACTAGTAGAGGTCCCTGGTGAGGGTGACGTGAACAGAACATCCGTCTGAGGATGCGATCCTGTATCCTGTGGCCGTTTCATCTGGATCTGCGGCTTCGTTGGAGTAACAAGACGGCATCGCAAGCAGTAGACCCGCCTGAGAGCACTCCAACTTCTGCAAAGCCATAGCCCAAAAACCCTACAGCGTTTAACGCTCACGCTTGGTCCAGTTATACTTAAGTAGCTCCTTTTTCACTTTCACTTCGAGTGACGCGGCTCGACATGATTTTGGCTTTTGCCCAAGCCCATTCGTATTCGTTCGTGGTCCATTATTTATATTTTTTTTATTTTGTTTCCGAAGCGTTCTCCGCTTCAATCATGGGAAAAGAAAAGCTTTTGTTCATTTCGCGGCGATGAAATAGAAGTTCAAATTCAGGCTTCTTCGTCTGCCGCCTGCTGCCATGCGGGGTTGGCATTCGTCACTGCTTCCGCTACTTCGTAGTATTTCTCTGCCTTCCTTTTCTTCGCGTTTGCCGCTGCCAACGTTTGGTGCGCTGACGCCATCAGTCGCTCCGGCCGAGGCACCAGGCGCTTGCTCGCCATTTCGGCACTCCTTCTCGCCCGCTTCAGGAGCCGCTTGGCGTCCCGCATCTGCTGCACTGCCATTCCGGAGTACATGTTCGCGACCTCGGTGGCGCGATCGGCCATGCCCTGGAGGTACTTAGCGTAGTCCGTTTTCCCGGTTTGCGCGGGGCCTGCGGAAGACTTGGCAAGGGCTTGCTTTTCCGCAAGATCCTTCTCGCGATCGGCGAAGTAGCTGTCCCCAGCAGCACGCAGGGCGGCAACCGTTGCCGTAGCCTTGGCCGTGGCGGCTTTCGCGCTGAGGAGGCAGGCGTCGAATGGCGTAGTTGCGACGAGGAGCGCTCGAAACAAAGAAAAACAAAAAGTTAATGCGGTAGCGGTGAGTAAGAGTAGTCGACGTATTCGTTGCGAATGTCAATGTGAAGCTGGTGCTAGTGCCTGCTGAGGACCCTATGCTATGGCTATGCAGCATGATTATCGACCAAGAAAAAGCGTACGCTTTTTCCTTGCTTTCTTCGGCAATTTTGCCTGCTTCGACTAGAGAGGCCTTTGCTTCTTTTTCGTTGGACTCTGCCTCAGCCAGCAACGGCGCCAAAGCCCCGGCAATTTCTTCCTGCTTCGCCAGTGCCGTTTTGGCTTTGCCGACACTTTGCTCGATTCGTGCTACCGCTGCGTTGACTTGAGCCAATGTCGAGTCGTGCCACTTTTGCGCCCGGCCCTCGTGCTTCAGCAGGTGCTCGGGTTCCGACAGCTCCAAGTTTTCTTCAGCAACCGCGTCACCAAATCGATCAGCGTTTTCTTCGGCGAGGCCCGCTGTGCCAACTGCAAGAGTGAAGCAGAGGCGGGCCTTCATCCTCTCTTTGCTGCAGCTGCGAAATCGAAGTTCTACATTCCTCAACCCCGCTTTGACGACGTAAGCATTTACAAGTCACAAATCCGCCACAGCGAGCACGAGGAGCAGGCAACTACGACGACATAGATTGATGCGCTTACCTACGGGTACGTCATCGTCATGAGTAAGTACATTTGTCTCTCCCACTTTCACTCGCTCGCTCTGGTCTGCATCCGAAACACGGACCAATCGGTCCTCGTTCAAGGAACTTCGTTGCAAAACGGCAAGAACAATTTCAAATTAATTGCTTGATGATCCGCGACGCGCCGTTGTTGATATGTTGGCAGCTCCTCGGGAAGCATTTTTCCGCCGGATGCTGCACCAGGAGCAGATCGATCTCACATAAACAAAAATGTGTACATCAGAGGCATCGCATCCATAAGTAACACCGTTGCACTGAAAATAAATGTCCGTCGTGAGTGTGACGGTGACGACCGTGAACAAAAGTAAAAGTTCTTTGACTCAAAAAGACATTGTAGTTGTACATGAACATGATGCTCGACCTCGAGTGAACCTAGGCAAATTCTACGTGTAGCACTTCTTGTACTAACTTGTGCTGCTGCTGTACGAGCACATGTAACACTGGCAAGCATGATCATCTTCACGGTGAATAGTTAATTTTCTATGCTGGTTTATTTTATCCATCGTTCGAGTTGTCGTTGTGGTCCTGCTAGGGCTCGGCTTACTTATCCCTCGTGATGTCATCTTGAGCTTGACAAGTACCTTTAGTTGATTACTAACACTAAGTACGTACGCACAACCAGAGGAGCGCGGTAAAATGGCCGCATATATGTAGTGGTTTGTGACCCAGAACTCAGTGGATTAGGATTACCATGTTGAGTTGGACGAACGTGCACGTGCAGCACCACCTGCGGAGTATAATTCCCCGCGACACCAAGACCAACACCAGCTTGCAAGAAATCGCCGTTCTACTACAATAGGGTCCTCATGTACTGCTCGGATTTGACGCGTGGAATTTCTCGTCGCAGGTCCATCTTCTGCGCGCTCCAGCGGATTTCCGGATGGCTTGGCAACCACGACGATATACCACCCGGGTACCGGACCGGCAATCGATTTGCCCCATATGGGTTCAGCTTCCAGGTGCTACCCAAGGGGAAGCGGCCCGGAGCGCTGTGCGTGATTCATTAGATGAGAAGGAGAATTGAATGAATGCAATGGTGGCACTTATAAAAAAAAAGGAGCTGCTGTTACTGTACTCGTCTTACTCATCAATCATTGCATCATCATCAAGAAACTTGAAACTAGACGAAGGCGAATCAATTTTCATTACAACATTCATCACCCAGCTAATTTTAGAGAGCAGTGGTCAGGGACAGGGTCAGCGCCAGAGAGGTACAGGTAGAACTATTTGTTTCTACTACCGGAGAAGTCCAAAATCACATGCAAGTACAGTCTCGCGTCGTTCGTCTTGTACATCTGCGGTTTCGAGGTGGTCAAGTCCCCATGCGCCGGATTCACGAAGTGCTTCTTCAAATCCCCCGTCGATGATGTTCGACTTGTTCCGTACATTGTTCCTGCAATGGTGGAGCTGCAGGTTGGAACTGTGTTTTGTGTCGTCGATACTAGCGCCTTTCCCGTTCCGCCCGCTGATGGCCCCCCAGTAGCTGTCGACGGCGCAGACACAGTAGCGATTGACCGGCTGATGTTGTCGCTGCCGCCCGCGGTCGCGCGAAGCGTCGTGTGGACGTTCTTGCTGCTGCTGTTCCTCGTGTGGTCACTACATTCACTTCCGACCCCCGCAAACACTTTGCTGTCCTTTCCCCACAGCCGTTCGAGCTCGGCCTCACGGTCCCCTGGTTTGCGTGCGTGCCAGCTGTCTGCATCGTACTGGTGCGCCCAGCCGAACCGCTGGTTGTGACTGGTCCACGTTTTCAAAAATTCCGGTCCGGATTTCGTGTCCACCGGCGGGCTCGTGTGCGGCGGAAAGTGGTACCCCGATTGCGACTCGACAACCCAGGCGCGGCGCCCAAGCGTGTTGTTGCGCTCCTCCAGTATCGCGCTGGGCCGGTGGTCCTTCTCGCGACTATCGTAATGAACCTTCGTGTGGATCGACAGCGACTTGGCAAAAGGGAGATTCCCTGCCCCCGCGGTCCCATATTCCCTGTCGCAACTGCTCTCGGGAGTGAGGCTACCACCAGCCGGACCCGCAGCGCCGATCGAGGACCGTCGCAGGCCCACAGGAGTCGTGTCGAGCCCGGCGGTTGTTGGGCATGTAGAGAGGCCGGCCGGCAGGGTCGTTTGGTGACCAATCGCCATTTCAGAGCACATGTGCTGGCCCATCGACATCACTTCCGGCGCCGGAGCGGTGGACGACACCATGACTCCACGTCCGCTAGAAAATATTCGGCAGGCAGGAGGACACGCACAGATTGATACCAGAAGAACAAGAAGTCAGTGCTGACTGCTGAGTGTTCTTGAATCTTGATCTCGTACCCGTAGAGCCCTCTGCTTCATCTGTAGATTGTTGTTGCAAGAAAGGCCTTTCAAGAAATTGACTCTGAGCAGGACCGACGGTTATAATAATAATCGTACCGATTGATCGCAACATGAGTGTCTGAAGAGAAGCCTCGCCTGCTGCTATCTGCTATGTATTTGTATACCCAGTCAGTGGTTGTGCTTGTGGTAGTTTCTTCGCACGAAGGTCCTGGACCAAGGAAGAGGAACGAACATCAAAAAAAAACAGGGGAAAACAAATAAAATCAAAGTGAGTCATCAACAAGGCCGACAACGTAGGGAAGCACGAAAGAAACAAATGCGGACCAAGCGTAGTGGTCGTGTCCGGATGAAAGGAAACAAATGATGCAGAGCGTAACCGATGTGCCATGAAAAGAAAAATGAAGCTGAAAACAGAAACGAAAGTCCACAAAAGCATATATGAAATCAAGCAACGCATGGGATCGGCAATGCTCCTTGTTGCAGCAAGTCATAGACAGACTCGGTCCCGATAAAGCACAAGCGGCGCGCCCCGATGGAAATTGTTGCCGACTTGGTTTTTCATCATGTTGTTTTAAACGATTTCTTTTGCGATTCTAGCCCACTCCGGACTGCTCCTGCTGTCCTCTTACTTTGTCCTGTTGCCGGGCCGTACCCAAAGACAGGGGAAGCTCGCAGCATTGCATCGCGCGCATGGATGTGTCATGCTAAGTAATGGCGTAAATCCAAATAATACATCGCCCAACTAGTAAGCGACACGCTTGTGGTCGTGGTGTACAGTAGAAGGACAAGAAAGTGAAAGACAGTACGGTGGAAAGACTAAATGTTGGCACGGTCGGTAAGCGAGGGATGAGCAGTACTATTGGTCCCAACCACGATAACAGCAAGTATAAATAACTCTAATCACCACTAAAACTGCATGAATCGTCGATGCCTCTCCGGACGCAAACAGGATGCAACTATAGCCCAGCTACTGTAGCCTTGAGCTACAGCAGCAGCACCAGGCAATGGCAAGGCTGATTTTGCCTACGAATGTTCTATGCGTAAGGTTATCGCTTGGCTTAGGGCTATTCCTAGTGTGCCAACAGTTTTCAATGGATCTGGATGGCTTTTCCGATATAAGTACGAGAATCTGGTGGATCGAAAAATTTAAAATGAATTCGAATGATGTTGATGACGACCCGCCATACTTGCGGGATGAACCAACCGTAAGTGACAGAACGGCTTCAAGAATGAAGGTATTACTTAAGCACAACTTTCGCTGCCAGCATGTCAGTGCTGTCAGCTTGTTTGTGCCTTCTATCGCAGCGACAGCGTCTCGTGCGCCCGAGTTTCGCGTCTCCTGTGTCGTGACGGCGCCTCCGGATTCGCGACCGAGGTGGATAGCGCTGCACTTACGCTCGACGGAACACCTGGCGCAGCAGCGGGCGGCACAGTGCGACTTGTTCTCGTTTGAGCAGGACCAGGAGCAGGTGGTACTGATACTGTTCCGGTGCCCGCTAGATCCCGCGTGGGCTCGCTCGTGACTGCCACTTCCGCTCCCCGGGAGACGGAGATGACCTTAGCCTTGTTCACAGATGAGGCGGGATCCGAGACTTTTTGTCGCGCTCGCGGCCCGTCAGCTTGCAGATACATGGATTTTGACGCTCGCTGCGCATTTCCTTCTTGCTCAGCTGCTGCAGTGTTCTCCTTACTACCTCCTGTCCCTGTGGTGCGCGGCGCTGCTTCACTTTTTCTTGGCTTTGTTCCGCGATCCCCGGCCCCACTGGACGAAGAAGTGCTGCTGACCCTATTCCTATTGACATTGAGTGCCGCGCCGCTGGTCGCGTTCACAAGGTTCGTGGTCTCTTGGGCCGCGGGTGTCGATTCGTCGCTTCGTTGGCTGTCTTTTGACTGTTTCTGGGCCTTCAAGGTCGACACCGCGCGGCGGATGCGCGTTGCCGGATCGGCGTTGTCTTGGAAAAAATGGTCGAGGTAGTCCCGGTGCGCTTGTATGCGATCTGTCATGCGGTTCTTCGGCGATTTCATGTCCTCCGTCATTTGCGTCGACTCCAATTTCGGGGCCGATTTGTCGTCGGCACCGCCACTGTTGCTGGTTCCTTTCGAAACCGACTTCGACGCGCCCCGGGAAGATGCCCTTCGGGCAGTGCCGCCCTCCAGCCTTTCCGTAACGCGGTCCTGCTTCGCCTGGTGCGTCTTTTCGCGTTCCGCGGAGATTTTGTGGACCTCAGACACCTCGTTGAGCTTTGCGCTGCCGGCGTGTCGTTTCACGTCGTACACAGCGACATTGTCGTTCCTGACGCGTTTCTTGATGTCCCGCTCGACTCGACTCAGGGACGCCCGAAAACGCTCCGCCGGGTTGAACAGCATCGGGTTGTTGTTGTTGTCACTGTCGTTCTCGTTTTCGATCTGCGTTTGCTTTATTCCGTCTACGTCGCTGCTGCTGGATGTGACGCTATCGCCGGGCTCTCCAGGAGCTGCTCCATCAGGATCAGCGCGGTGGTCGGCTTTATTCTTATTGCGGCCGCCACTCCCGCCGGCGCGTTGGTCCATGTAGTTCATCAGGCTGACCGATGGTTTCTCACTCGGGCCGCGAACGCTCTGGCCGTCGGGTCCTTTCCGCTTATATGGGGACCCGCTGTCGCTGCTCTGCAGGTAGTTCGTCAGCGACTGGCGCTGGCGCTCCTGCAGCTGGCTCGCTACAGTCGTGGAAGATGTTGAAGGTGTCTTCTCAGCGCGCTCGCGCGTGCGCGCGCGCATGGCGATCAGATCTGACACATGATCTTCATCCTCTTCTTCTTCCTCGACGTCCTGTTTTTCATCCTTGCCAGCAACTGCAATCGCCGAACTGACGCTGGCCCTAACCTTCGTTGCGGCGCTAGCACGTCCAGGGCCGCTGGCGCTGCTGCTGCTGCTGCTGCTGCTACTTTTCCGCCTTTCACTGCCGGACGTTCCCTCGCGCTGCATTTTCCGCCGCGCTCGTGCCTCTGCGGGGGTGAGGTCCTCTTTCACATTGTTCGCAACAGGTGCAACAACGGCTGCACTGCTCTTTCTCGTACTCGCGCGACTGCTAGCCCGTGTCGGTGCCACGTCGTCACTTGCGGCTGGAGTTGTTTCTTCAACCCCGTAACCCGCGACTTCCGATACGGGTACTGTTCCAGACGAACCTTGCTGATCATCGTTCTCCGCGTTTGCTCCCTCTACCTGCGTTTCTACGTATACTTCCGTACCGGCTACGACGCTTGCTTTCTCGATCTCGATGTTCTCCTCGACCTTGCTTCTCCTTGTTTCGATTTCTCCAGCCCCAGATACTCTCCGCGACGTTCTGGCTCTGCTGATCGACTCTCTTATGCTGGGTCCTCCAGCCGTGAAGACGTTTTCCTCGACGGTCTCCTCAACCTTCCTGGGCTCCACTTCTTCAGCCCCCGATACTCTCCGCGATGTTCTGCTGACGGACTTCTTCCTTGCATCAGCTTCGGCGCTCTTGCTGGCAGCTACAACTACGTCTGCAGCTGCACCTCCAGCGACTCCTCCGTTCGTATCTTCATCTTCATCGCCGGTCTGCTCCTCCAACCGCGCGGTTGGTCTCTCTTTGTCCAGGACGGCTTGCTCTGCCTGCGCGAGCACGTTTTCGGCCACTTTGTTGAGTGCTTCCCGCTGTCGCGCCAGCACGGATGCGCGCTGCGAACGTCGTTCCTCCGAGGACTGCCGCGTTCGTGCGGACGAGCGAGCAGACGTGCCTTGTTCGTCCCGCTCACTCATAGAATCGCGAGCCTCCTGTCGCGCCTGCAACAGAGCCATGCCGAACACGTCCTCGGCAGAACCTGATAGGTTCATTCAAGTGTTTCCACATCCATTTTTCTTGGTCCACGATTTAAGTGGTACGAGGAAGAGCGGCACTACAGGTGCCTGAGTCTTTGCGTGAGCAGGTGAGTGTGCCCCCTAAGTATTCAATTCAATCTATCTAAGTATTTGATGAGGTACCCGTACCTGAGCACTATTGAGATTCAAACAATACCATCAAGCACTTGCGAAGCTGTAAGCGAAACTCGCTCCATCCCACTGGGCCTCCCATCCTGTCGCGGTCCATCATCGTCTGAGGCCGGAGGTACTTCGCGGGGCCCGACGCTTGACCGCCGCACCGAGCTGCCCCCACTCCGTCCGGATTCGCTTTGTCTCACGGTCTCCGCCCACGCCTGTGCAGCGGACGGGCGACTATTCTTTTCGTTTTCGTTTTCCTCCACCTCCACTGCAGCGGCGTCCGCTACCACGACAGCCGCAACGTAGTCCTCGTCCGAACCCATATCCTCCGCCGCGCCCGCCTTCAGCGCCGAGAAAGAAGGCTGATTCCGCTCCGCCGCACTCGAGCGTCGCCGCTCGCTGGCTTTCCTCACCGCACCAAACTCGTACGGATCATAGCTGCTACTGCTCGACGCGGAGCTGCTGAGGGCTAAAGCGGCGAATCGGTTCCCCGTGTTCAAGTAGTTCCCCCCCGCAGCTGCTGCACTGGCCTTCTTCGCTTTTTTCTGCGCTTTGGTCAGGAACTCCTCGTCTACTGCGTCGCTCGCCTCCTTGCTCGTGCGGATTTCCTGGGTGTCCCCGTCGTCCACCAAGAATACGCTGCCGTCCTCCTGCGACACGCGCCCGGAGAAACCGGTCGGCCGCCCCGCGCCCATCTCCGGAATTTGCACGAAATCCACGCGCTCGACGAGGTCCAGCATCTGCTGCTCGTTCTCGTGCGCCACGGCCGCGTCGGCGGCGAGCTGCAGGTGGTTGAAGGAGTCCATCTCGTCCCCCTCGTCGTACTGCGACGCCCTGCGCGACGGCACCCGCATCATGGTCACTGGCGCGTCGATCAGATCGTTCAACCTCTCAGCAGTGCTTTTCTTTGCTTTCTTGGAGGTTGCTCCAGTTGAAGCTCTTTTCTTGCTTGGGCTGGAGCTGACCCCCTTGCTCATTCGCAGGAGATTGAGGTCGTTATCGTTCGCGTTGTCGTTGTCATTCATGTCGTCGCTGTCGCTGACGTTGTACATCACTTCGGCGGAGTTAAGCCCGATCGGCGGCGACAGTTCCGCCGCACTGCTCCTGACCGTCACAAACGACGGCGCGCTTTTCCTGATTGTGCTCTCCCGCACGGAGACACTTGCGACAACTTCGCGCTCTGCACCGCTTAACACGCTCTTTCGTTGCGCGGAAGACTCCGACGGGAACTGCCGCGCCGACGGCCCCCGCTGCGAGGTGAGACGCCCGGTCGACGAGGCGGGCGCGGCAACCGAATCGCGCGCGATGGTTGCCTGCGCGGCGGATTCCCTGATTGACGAGGGCCTGCTCGAGGAACTCCTTTGTGCGGCGGAACTTCTACCCTCCCCGAACGCGGCGGAGGACTCGCTGTCCAGGGATCCCGGAACGGGCATACTGGGGACGACTTTTGACCCTGCGCGGCTGCCGGGTCGCGACGACGCCGACGCACGGTTCGCGCTCCTCAGCGCCGACTCGCGATCGCTGCGCCGTCGGTCGATGTTCTGCGATCCCCTGCTTACGTGCGCGTCCAGGGCTGCGGAGTGGCGTTCCTGTTCGAGCTTTCTGTGCGTCGCGGCCGCGGAAGCGCGGTCCTTGTTCAGCTCGTGCGCCGCGGGCCCCCGCAGCGAGTGCTCCTGGTGCTTCTCGATTTTGGCTTTCTCCTGCACCGCAACCGCGCGAGCGTGCGCCTTCTGCAGCTCGCTGCG